>NW_022638357.1:20000-36874 GCF_010993605.1 Petromyzon marinus
GTGAGCTCCTCCAGCGGGCGAGGCTGCGTTGGCTGGATCATGTAGCCCGCATGCCCAGCCACCGCATGCCGAAACAGCTTTTGTTCGGCCGGATCGAGGGGGCTAAACGGGCGCGGCACGGGCTAGAGAAGAGATGGAGTGATGTGGTACAGGAGGACGTGGAGCTGAGTGGACTTGCCGATGACCGGTACCAGCGGTGTCAAGATCGGCCTCTGTGGAGGAGGCTCGTGAAGGATGCTACTGGGCAGTTGGAGGCAGTCGCCCTCCAACAACAACGGAGGGCGGAGGAGCGACGCTCACAACAACGAGCGGAGTGCCGGGTGGCTAAAGCACAGCAGGTTGGCACAGTAGGGGGCACAGGTGGTGCATCAGCCAGTCATCTCAGTCAGTCGACCCGTGGCACCTGGGTCTGCCCCGTGACCTCCTGCCAGCGGGCGTTCGACACTTCACGTGGCCTCAGGGTGCACATAGCCTGGCACAAGCGTCGTGGTGACGTCACCGCCACTTAGTGGCGAATGGCGGTTGTTGTTTGTGTGTGTCTGTGTGTGTGTGTGACTGTGTGTGACTGTGTGTCTGTGTGTGTGACTGTGTGTGTGATTGTGTGTGTGTGTCTGTGTGTGTCTGTGACTGTGTGTCTGTGCGTGTGTGTCTGTGTGTGTGTCTGTGTCTATGTAGACTCACTGTGTGTCGCCGGTAGAGTGGGTTGTAAAAGTGGGAGCGGATCGTCTCCGGGTGGAACTGGAGCTCCCAGTCCCACGCATGGGGAATGCAGGAGTCACGAACTCCGTCTGAGCGAATGTATCGCTCTGCTGAGACATCCTGCACACACAGGCACACACACACGTACACACGTACGTGTACACACACACACACACGTACACACACACACGTACACACACACACGTACACACAGGCGCACGCACACACACACGTACACACAAACGTACACACGCACACACCCACGCACACACACACGTACACATACACATACACACACACGCACACACACACGTACGCACACACATATACACACGCACACGTACGTGTACACACACACGTACACACACACGTACACACACACGTGCACACATGTACACACACATGTGTACACGCACATGTACACACACGCACACGTAGACACACGTACACACAAACGCACACACACATACACACACGTACACACACGTACACACGCACGTACACACACACGTACACACACGCGCACACACACACGTACGTGTACACACACACGTACACAAAGACAAAGATCCCCCATATAGCCTTAACAGACTGTAGGGGAAAGTGCTGTTAGCGAGCACCTATGAAGGCCGGAACGGTACACGAGGGGGTGGGTGGCCAGCACCACGCCCGACCGCCTTTGTCTCCCTAGTGGCGATGTTTACACACCGCACCAGGTACTCATTTGAGGCTGAGTCGACCTAGGGGAGGCCCGGGACCGGTTCAGATAATCGTCACTGGTGTTGGCCGTGAGTGGGAATCGAACCCGGGTCGCCAGGTTCATAGCGCACACACGTACACACACACGTACACACACACACATGCACGTACACACACGCACACACATGTACACACACACACGTACACACACATACGTACACACACATACATGCAAAGCTAAAGCTCCCCCGTATAGCCTCAACAGACTGTTGTGGCAGGTGCTGTTAGGGTAGGTGAGTGAGTGGCTGAGTTGGTGAGTGAGTGAGTGGGTGAGTGGGTGGGTGAGTAGTTGGGTGAGTTGGTGAGTGAGTGGGTGGCTGAGGGGTGAGTGAGTGGGTGGGTGGGTGGGTTGGTGAGTGAGTGGGTGGGTGGGTTGGTGAGTGGGTGGGTGGGTGGTTGGGTGAGTGGGTGAGTGAGTAGGTGGCTGAGTTGGGTTCACGATGGCCGTGACTCTTTGCCGGTGAGTAGGTGGGTGAGTGGTTGGGTGAATGGGTGAGTGGTTGGGTGAATGAGTGAGTGGTTGGGTGAATGGGTGAGCGGTTGGGTGGGTGGGTTGGTGAGTGGGTGGGTGAGTGGGTGAGTGGTTGGGTGGGTGGGTTGGTGAGTGGGTGGGTGAGTGGGTGAATGGTTGGGTGGGTTGGTGAGTGGGTGGGTGGGTGAGTGGTTGGGTGGGTGGGTGTGTTGGTGTGTGGGTGGGTGGGTGAGTGGGTGAGTGGTTGGGTGGGTGGGTTGGTGAGTGGGTGGGTGAGTGGGTGGGTGGGTTGGTGAGTGGGTGGGTGAGTGGGTGAATGGTTGGGTGGGTGGGTTGGTGAGTGGGTGGGTGGGTGGGTTGGTGAGTGGTTGGGTGAATGGGTGAGTGGTTGGGTGGGTGGGTGAGTGGGTGGGTGAGTGCGTGGTTGGGTGGGTGGGTGAGTAGGTGGGTGAGTTGGTGAGTGAGTGGGTGAGTGGGTGAGTGAGTGGGTGAGTGGTTGGGTGGGTGAGTGGGTGGGTGAGTGGGTGGGTGAGTGGGTGGGTGAGTGCGTGAGTGGGTGAGTGCGTGGGTGGGTGAGTGGGTGGGTGAGTGGGTGAGTGGGTGGGTGGGTGAGTGGGTGCGTGGGTGGGTGCGTGGGTGAGTGGGTGAGTGAGTGGGTGAGTGGTTGGGTGGGTGAGTGGGTGAGTGGGTAGGTGGGTGGGTGGGAGAGTGAGTGAGTGAGTGCGTGGGTGGGTGGGTGAGTGCGTGGGTGGGTGAGTGCGTGGGTGGGTGAGTGCGTGGGTGGGTGGGTGAGTGGGTGCGTGGGTGAGTAGGTGAGTGAGTGAGTGAGTGGGTGGGTGAGTGAGTGGGTGAGTGGGTGAGTGGTTGGGTGGGTGAGTGGGTGAGTGGTTGGGTGAGTGAGTGGATGAGTGGGTGAGTGAGTGAGTGGGTGAGTGCGTGAGTGAGTGAGTGGGCGAGTGAGTGGGTGGGTGAGTGGGTGAGTGAGCGAGTGAGTGAGTGGGTGAGTGAGTGGGTGAGTGAGTGGGTGAGTGGGTGAGTGGGTGAGTGAGTTGGTGAGTGAGTGAGTGGGTGAGTGAGTGAGTGAGTGGGCGAGTGAGTGAGTGGGTGAGTGAGTGCGTGAGTGAGTGAGTGGGCGAGTGAGTGAGTGGGTGAGTCAGTGGGTGAGTGAGTGGGTGAGTGGGTGAGTGAGTTGGTAAGTGAGTGGGTGGGTGAGTGGGTGAGTGAGTGAGTGAGTGGTTGGGTGAGTGAGTGGGTGAGTGAGTGAGTGAGTGGGTGAGTGAGTGGGTGAGTGAGTCAGTGAATGAGTGAGTGAGTGGTTGGGTGAGTGAGTGGGTGAGTGAGTGAGTGAGTGAGTGGGTGAGTGAGTGGGTGAGTGAGTGGGTGAGTGAGTCAGTGAATGAGTGAGTGAGTGGTTGGGTGAGTGAGTGGGTGAGTGAGTGAGTGAGTGGGTGAGTGAGTGGGTGAGTGAGTGGGTGAGTGAGTGAGTGAGTGGGTGAGTGAGTGGGTGAGTGAGTGGGTGAGTGAGTCAGTGAATGAGTGAGTGAGCGTGCGGGTGAGCGGTGGCCACGATCTCTGGGAGTGCGATCCGACCCCCCCACCACCAGCCCCCCCCCCCCCCACCACCAGCCCCCCCCCCCACCAGCCCCCCCACCCCTCCACCCACCCCCACCCACCAGGTGGTCGGTGTGGCGGTGGAAGTCTCCGTTGAAGAGGAAGGTGGAGAAGAGGGGCAGGTGGACCGTGTCGGACAGAACGCAGAGCAGCGTGTCAGAGAACTGGAGCGCACACGGAGACACGTGGCTCAGCTGCCACACGCAGTCCAGGAACAGCTGGAAGACGGGGGCCTGCGGGACGCAGACACGGTGGGAGAGAGAGAGACACGGTGGGAGAGAGACACGGTGGGAGAGAGAGACACGGTGGGAGAGAGAGAGACACGGGGAGAGAGACACGGGGAGAGAGAGAGAGACACGGGGAGAGAGACACGGTGAGAGAGAGAGAGACACGGTGGGAGAGAGAGAGAGAGACACGGGGAGAGAGACACGGTGAGAGAGAGAGAGAGACACGGTGAGAGAGAGAGAGACACGGGGAGAGAGACACGGTGAGAGAGAGAGAGACACGGGGAGAGAGACACGGGGAGAGAGACACGGGGAGAGAGAGACACGGGGAGAGAGAGACACGGGGAGAGGGAGAGAGATACGGTGAGAGAGACACGGGGAGAGAGAGACACGGTGGGAGAGACACGGGGAGAGAGACACGGGGAGAGAGAGACACGGTGAGAGAGAGAGAGACACGGGAAGAGAGAGATACGGGGAGAGAGACACGGGGAGAGAGACACGGGGAGAGAGACACGGGGAGAGAGACACGGTGACAGAGAGAGAGACACGGGGAGAGAGAGAGAGATACGGGGAGAGAGACACGGGGAGAGAGACACGGGGAGAGAGACACGGGGAGAGAGACACGGGGAGAGAGACACGGTGACAGAGAGAGAGACACGGGGAGAGAGAGAGAGATACGGGGAGAGAGACACGGGGAGAGAGACACGGGGAGAGAGACACGGGGAGAGAGACACGGGGAGAGAGAGACACGGTGAGAGAGAGAGAGACACGGGAAGAGAGAGATACGGGGAGAGAGACACGGGGAGAGAGACACGGGGAGAGAGACACGGGGAGAGAGACACGGTGACAGAGAGAGAGACACGGGGAGAGAGAGAGATACGGGGAGAGAGACACGGGGAGAGAGACACGGGGAGAGAGACACGGGGAGAGAGACACGGTGACAGAGAGAGAGACACGGGGAGAGAGAGAGAGATACGGGGAGAGAGACACGGGGAGAGAGACACGGGGAGAGAGAGAGAGATATGGTGAGAGAGATACAGGAAGAGAGAGACACGGGGAGAGAGACACGGGGGGAGAGACACGGGGAGAGAGAGAGAGACACGGGGAGAGAGACACGGGGAGAGAGAGAGAGACACGGGGAGAGAGACACGGGGAGAGAGACACGGGGAGAGAGAGAGAGACACGGGGAGAGAGACACGGGGAGAGAGAGAGACACGGTGGGAGAGAGAGAGAGACACGGGGAGAGAGACACGGGGAGAGAGAGAGAGACACGGGGAGAGAGACACGGTGAGAGAGAGAGACACGGGGAGAGAGAGACACGGTGAGAGAGAGAGACACGGGGAGAGAGACACGGTGGAAGAGAGAGAGACACGGGGAGAGAGAGAGAGACACGGTGGGAGAGAGACACGGTGAGAGAGAGAGACACGGGGAGAGAGAGAGAGATACGGGGAGAGAGACACGGGGAGAAAGACACGGGGAGAGAGAGAGACACGGGGAGAGAGACACGGGGAGAGAGAGAGACACGGGGAGAGAGACACGGGGAGAGAGAGAGAGAGAGACACGGGGAGAGAGACACGGGGAGAGAGAGAGACACGGGGAGAGAGAGAGAGACACGGGGAGAGAGAGAGAGACACGGGGAGAGAGAGAGAGATACGGTGAGAGAGACACGGGGAGAGAGAGACACGGTGGGAGGGAGAGAGACACGGGGAGAGAGAGAGATACGGGGAGAGAGACACGGGGAGAGAGACACGGGGAGAGAGACAGAGACACGGTGGGAGAGACACGGGGAGAGAGAGAGAGACACGGGGAGAGAGAGAGATACAGTGAGAGAGACACGGGGAGAGAGAGAGAGACACGGGGAGAGAGAGACACGGGGAGAGAGAGAGAGACACGGGGAGAGAGGACACGGGGGGAGAGAGAGACACGGGGAGAGACAGGGGGAGATAGACACGGGGAGAGAGACACGGGGAGAGAGACACGGGGAGAGACACGGGGAAAGAGAGACACGGGGAAAGAGACATGGGGACAGAGAGAGACACGGGGACAGAGAGGGAGTCACAGTCTCCCCACATCTCCCCTGCGTCTCCCCCATGTCTCCCCATGTCTCCCCATGTCTCCCCGTGTCTCCCCCGCGTCTCCCCAAGTCTTCCTAAGTCTCCCTAAGTCTCCCTAAGTCTCTCTGTGTCTCTCTGTGTCTCTCTGTGTCTCCCCAAGTCTCGCTGTGTCTCCCCCGTGTCTCCCCAAGTCTCCCCCGCATCTCCCCCACGTCTCCCCATGTCTCCCTGAGTCTCTGTATCTCTCTGTGTCTCTCTGTGTCTCCCCGCATCTCCCCCGCATCTCCCCCGCGTCGACCCGCGTCTCCCCCATGTCTCCCCATATCTCCCCGCGTCTCCCCTGCGTCTCCCCCACGTCTCCCCCACGTCTCCCTGAGTCTCTGTGTCTCTCTGTGTCTCCCTGTGTCTCCCCCGTGTCTCCCCGTGTCTCCCCCGTGTCCCCCCGAGTCTCCCCCATACCTCCTCCGAGTCGAGCTGCTGGAGATGGTGCAGGCGATCCAGGAAGTGGTGGCCGTGTGAGACCCACTCCTTCTGCACCAGACTCTGACGCACGTGCCAGAGGAAAACAGGCAGACACACAAGCGCTTGACACACACACAGACACACAGACACACACACAGACACACACACAGACGGACACACACAGACACACACAGACGGACACACAGACACACACACAGAGACACACAAGACACACACACACAGAGACACACAGAGACACACAGACACACAGACACACGCACAGACCCAGACACGCACACAGACACACACACAGACACACGCACACACACACAGAGAGACACACAAGACACACACACAGACACACAGACACACACAGACACACACACACACAGACCCAGACACACACAGACACACAGAGACACAACAACAACAATAACCGCCATTCGCCACTAAGTGGCGGTGACGTCACCACGACGCTTGTGCCAGGCTATGTGCACCCTGAGGCCACGTGAAGTGTCGAACGCCCGCTGGCAGGAGGTCACGGGGCAGACCCAGGTGCCACGGGTCGACTGACTGAGATGACTGGCTGATGCACCACCTGTGCCCCCTACTGTGCCAACCCGCTGTGCTTTAGCCACCCGGCGCTCCGCTCGTTGTTCTGAGCGTCGCTCCTCCGCCCTCCGTTGTTGTTGGAGGGCGACTGCCTCCAACTGCCCAGTAGCATCCTTCACGAGCCTCCTCCACAGAGGCCGATCTTGACACCGCTGGTACCAGTCATCGGCAAGTCCGCTCAGCTCCACGTCCTCCTGTACCACATCACTCCATCTCTTCTCTAGCCCGTGCCGCGCCCGCCTAGCCCCCTCAATCCGGCCAAACAAAAGCTGTTTCGGCATGCGATGGCTGGGCATGCGGGCTACATGACCCAGCCATCGCAGCCTTGCCTGCCGGAGGAGCTCACCTATGGGACCCTGCCCAGATCTTTCAAGGATTTGTGAGCTCCTCACACAATCCAGTCTGGTTAAACCCAGGATGGATCGTAGGCAGGCCAGCCTAAATGTTTCTAACCGGCGAAGATGTTCCATTAGGGGGGTCCACGTTTCGCAAGCGTAGAGAAGGGAGGGAATGACCGTGGCCGAGAAGACCTGAAGCTTAGTGAGGCACCGCAGCCTCAGCAGGGTCATCCTCACTTTGTGCCACGATGTTTTCCTGGCTGAGGGATTTTCCCTCCCCCAGGACCTCACAGAAATGCTCAGCAAATCTGCGAACCTGTTCCTGGGGGTCGGAGATTGGATCACCGTTTTTTCCCCTAATGATGGTAATAGGTGTGGTGCTGCAGGTTACTTTTTGATGGAGTTAAATAGAGATTTGTGATCACGGGCCACTGAGGCAGACTCCATCTCCTCAGCAACCCGCGACCACCACCCATCCTTGCAGCGCCTCACGGCTCTCCGAACCTCCGAGCGAAGGCTGCGGTAAGCCTCCTCATTCTCTGACGTGGGATTCTGTAGCCGATGACAGTGGGCCTGTCGCTTTTTCTCAACCATCCTGAACACCTCCTCTGTCAGCCAGGGTCTCTGGGGAGGTCTGGACCGCGTACCCAAAGCAGCCATTGCAGCTGCATGAGTCACAGTCCTAAACCTCGCCCATTTACCCTCGACATCAGGAGGAGTCGGGGACGATGCCAATCCCAGCCGCAAGCGATGATGAAATTCTCGCTTGCAACTTTCATCAGATAACTGAGACCAGGCCACTTTATGTTGGAATGGGGTCCTGGGTGTACACCCACCACCGGAGTGGAAGAATGGCAGGCGCATCTTACAGATGACTAGTCGATGGTCAGAGGGCAGATCAGCTCCACGGTAGGTCCTGGTGTCAAGGACATGGGCTCGCATTCGCTGGTCCGTCACTATGTAGTCCAGCAGATGTTCTTGCTTGGACCCGGCATGCAACCATGATGTTGTGTGGATGCGCCGATGCCGGAACAGCGTGTTGGTAATTACAAGCCCATGGGCTGCACAAAAATCTAGCAGCCTCCTACCGTTGTTATTGAGCTGATCTGGCCCATGCCCTCCAATCACTCCAGACCAGGTGCCAGTATCATGACCAACTCAGGCATTGAAGTCACCCAACATGATGACTCTATCCCGAGGGGCCACTTTAGCCAGCACCTGCGACAGGAGGTCATAGAAGGCATCTGACTCATCGGCTTTGCCTGCATCCCTCCACGGATGTTCATCTTCGGTGGGGGCATAAGTAACCACGACCACCATTCCTCGCCTCCGGTTGATGGGAAGGCGAGCCCAAAGTAGCCTGGGGCTTACAGCTTCCCACACCTCACCGCCACGCTCCCACGCCCCCTTCATTCTTTTGTTCAAAAGAAGACCCACACCCTGTTGTTTGGCAGTCTGCTGCCCCGAGTAGAGGACTGTCCACCCCTCATGGTGGCAGGAGCCAGAGCCGGTCCACCGGACCTCCTGAATGCCGCATAGATCCAGGCGGTACCGGTCCAGCTCCCGACAGAGGAGTGGCAGCCTCTCCTCTGCAATGAGCGTTCGAACATTCCACGTGGCCACCCGTAGTGGCTTTTCGTTGTTTCTGGAGTAGCCCCAAGGGTAGGTATTCAATCTCCTGGCTCCGCCAATTGGGGTTTGGCCAGGAGACTTCATAGACGCCTGGCCCCCCGGGGCCTCCGGCACAAGCTTATTAGTTACATATTTCAGTTTAATTCGTGGTAATTAATTGAAGGTGGAGGGGTTACCAGCCCCTCGCACCCGTCCAGAGCCCCCGTTTAGCCCCTGTGGTGGACACATATACCATGAGGGGAGGAGCCAATCAAAATTGGATCTCCCCCCACAGCACTGTCCACGACAGAGTTGCCCGTCCGGCACCGCGAGGAGGTAGGGGGTTGTTTTGCCGGACCAGAGACACACACACACAGAGACACACAGACACACACACACACACAGACACACACAGACACACAGAGACACACACACACACAGACACACAGAGACACACACAGACACACAGACACACACAGACACACACAGAGACACACACACAGAGACACACACACACACACAGACACACACACACAGACACACACACACAGACACACACACAGAGACGCACAGACAGACACACAGACACACACACACAGGCACGCACACAGACCCAGACCCACACACAGACACACACACACAGACACACACACACAGACACACACACAGAGACACACAGAGACACACACACACACACACAGACACACAGAGACACACACACACAGACCCAGACACACACACACAGACACACACACAGAGACACACAAGACACACACACAGACACACAGAGACACACACACACACAGACACACAGAGACACACACAGAGACACACAAGACACACACACAGACACACAGAGACACACACACACACACAGACACACACAGAGAGGGGGCGCCCGCGCCAGGCTAGGTGCACGCCGTGCTCACCTGAAACCCAGCGAGGGTTCTGCAGTGAGGGTCCAGCAGGATTTGAACCAGGGATGCAATCACACAGGTCGCATCACGGCCATCGCTCTCTAGGTCACGTGGGGGTCACGGGGAGGTCACGCAGGGGTCACGGGGGGGGTGACAAGGAGGTCACGAGAGGGGGGGTCACAGTAGGGGTCACGGGGAGGTCAGGGGGGGGTCACGGGGGGTGATGGACAATCAATCACACAGGTCGCATCACGGCCATCGCTCTCTAGGTCACGTGGGGGTCACGGTGAGGTCACGGGGAGGTCACGGGGGGGTGACAAGGAGGCCACGAGAGGGGGGGTCACAGTGGGGGTCACGGGAAGGTCAGAGGGGGGTCACGGGGGGTGATGGACAATCAACCACACAGGTCGCATCACGGCCATCGCTCTCTAGGTCACGTGGGGGTCACGGGGAGGTCACGGGGAGGTCATGGGGGGTGACAAGGAGGTCACGAGAGGGGGGGTCACAGTGGGGGTCACGGGAAGGTCAGAGGGGGGTCACGGGGGGTGATGGACAATCAACCACACAGGTCGCATCACGGCCATCGCTCTCTAGGTCACGTGGGGGTCACGGGGAGGTCACGGGGAGGTCACGGGGGGGGGTGACAAGGAGGTCACGAGAGGAGGGGTCACAGTGGGGGTCACGGGGAGGTCAAGGGGGGTCACGGGGGGTGATGGACAATCAACCACACAGGTCGCATCATGGCCATCACTCTCTAGGTCACGTGGGGGTCACGGGGAGGTCACGGGGAGGTCACGGGGGGGGGGCACGGGGGGGTGATGGCTAATCGACCACACAGGTCGCATCACGGCCTTCGCCACCTGGGTCACAAAGAGGTCACGGAGAGGTCACAGTGGGGGTCACGGGGATGTCATGGGGAGGAGGGGAGGGGGGTGAGGGGAGGGGGGTGAGGGGAGGGGGGTGAGGGGAGGGGGGTGAGGGGAGGGGGAATGAGGGGGGATGACGGGGGGAGGGGCTAGGAGGGGAGGTGTCAAGGGGTACGAGGGGAGGGGGTGAAGGGGGCGGGGCTGTGCGAGGGGGTGGGGCTTTACGAGGAGGCGGGGCTGTGCGAGGGGGCGGGGCTTTGTGAGGAGGCGGGGCTGTGAGAGGGGGTGGGGCTTTGCGAGGAGGCGGGGCTGTGCGAGGGGGTGGGGCTTTGCGAGGAGGCGGGGCTGTGAGAGAGGGTGGGGCTTTGTGAGGAGGCGGGGCTGTGCGAGGGGGTGGGGCTTAGCGAGGAGGCGGGGCTGTGCGAGGGGGTGGGACTTTGTGAGGAGGCGGGGCTGTGAGAGGGGGTGGGGCTTTGTGAGGAAGCGGGGCTGTGCGAGGGGGTGGGGCTTTGCGAGGAGGCGGGGCTGTGCAAGGGGGTGGGGCTTTGCGAGGAGGCGGGGCTGTGTCTCTCACCACGCAGCACGACGTTCCTCTGACCGCTCAGCTCCTCCGCGACCTCCACCGCCTTCAGCAGATACTGCCTACACAGACACACACACACACACAGACACACACAGACACACACAGACACACACACAGACACACACAGACACACACACAGACACACACACAGACACAGACACACACAGACACACACACAGACACACACACACAGACACACACACACACAGACACACACACACAGACACACACACACACACAGACACACACAGACACACACAGACACACACACACAGACACACACACACAGACACACGCATACACACAGACAGACACACACACACACACAACATACAGACACACAGACACACACACAACACACACACACACAGACACACACAACACACACACAGACCCACAGACACATACAGTGGGGAGCGGTAGTGTAGCGGGTAGCGCTACACTGCGCTATGAACCCGGCGACCTGGTTTCGATTTCCGCTCAGTGACGATTATCTGAACCGGTCCTGGGCCTCCCCCAGGTCGACTCAGCCTCAAATGAGTACCTGGTGTAGCTGTGTGTAGTAAACATCGCCACTGGGGAGACAAAGGCGGCCGGGCGTGGTGCTGGCCAACCACCCCCTCGTGTGCCGTGCCGGCCTTCATAGGTGCTCGCTAACAGCACTTGCCCCTACAGTCTGTTGCAGGCTACACGGGGGGTCTTTGTCTTTGTGTGTGTGCGTGTGTGCTTGTGTGTGTGTGCGTGTGTGGGCGTGTGTGGGTGTGTGTGGGTGTGCGTGCACGTGCGTGTGTGCGTATGTGTGTGTGTGTATGTGTGTGTGCGTGTCTGCGCGTGTGTGTCTGTGCGTGCGCGTGTGTGTCTGTGCGTGTGCGTGTGTGTCTGGAGTGGAGAGTTTCCCATACCTGGGCAGTGTGCTTACGACCGGCTCCAGTTTAACAGCAGAGGTCTCACTGCGAATCAGTCGAGCGGCAATATCTTTTCATCGGTTGCGTAACGCTGTGTGGAAGCTACCTGGTCTGTCGCTCCGCACTAAGCTTCAGGTCTTCTCGGCCACGGTCATTCCCTCCCTTCTCTACGCTTGTGAAACGTGGACCCTCCTAATGGAACATCTTCGCCAGTTAGAAACATTTAGGCTGGACCTGCCTACGATCCATCCTGGGTTTAACCAGGCTGGATTGTGTGAGGAGCTCACAAATCCTTGAAAGATCTGGGCACGGTCCCATCGGTGAGCTCCTCCGGCAGGCAAGGCTGCGTTGGCTGGGTCATGTAGCCCGCATGCCCAGCCACCGCATGCCCAGCAACCAGCTTTTGTTCGGCCGGATCGAGGGGGCTAAACGGGCGCGGCACGGGCTAGAGAAGAGATGGAGTGATGTGGTACAGGAGGACGTGGAGCTGAGTGGACTTGCCGATGACCTAGTACCAGCGGTGTCAAGATCGGCCTCTGTGGAGGAGGCTCGTGAAGGACGCTACTGGGCAGTTGGAGGCAGTCGCCCTCCAACAACAACGGAGGGCGGAGGAGCGACGCTCACAACAACGAGCGGAGCGCCGGGTGACTAAAGCACAGCAGGATGGCACAGTAGGGGGCACAGGTGGTGCATCAGCCAGTCATCTCAGTCAGTCGACCCGTGGCACCTGGGTCTGCCCCGTGACCTCCTGCCAGCGGGCGTTCGACACTTCACGTGGCCTCAGGGTGCACATAGCCTGGCACAAGCGTCGTGGTGACGTCACCGCCACTTAGTGGCGAATGGCGGTTGTTGTTGTTGTGTTTGTGTACCTCACGTGCTGAAGCCAGCCAGACGCATCGAGGAGAGACAGCCACTTGTTGTCTTGTGACCAGTAGACATCACTAGTGTCTAGATAGACACACACAGATAGACACACACACAGATAGACACACACAGATAGACACACACACAGATAGACACACACAGATAGACACACACACACACACACAGACACACACACACAGATAGACACACACACAGATAGACACACACACAGAGACACACACATAGATAGACACACACAGATAGACACACACAGATAGACACACACACAGATAGACACACACACAGATAGACACACACAGATAGACACACACGCAGATAGACACACACACAGACACACACACAGACACACACACGCAGATAGACACACACACACACAGACACACACACAGACACACACACACAGATAGACACACACACAGATACACACACACAGATAGACACACACACAGATACACACACACAGATAGACACACACACAGATACACAGACACAGATAGACACAC
Source organism: Petromyzon marinus (assembly GCF_010993605.1). NCBI lineage: Eukaryota > Metazoa > Chordata > Hyperoartia > Petromyzontiformes > Petromyzontidae > Petromyzon > Petromyzon marinus. The sequence goes on from NW_022638357.1 coordinate 33,502, forward strand.
ACAGACACACACACAGATAGACACACACAGATAAGACACACACAGATAGACACACAGAGATAGACACACACACACAGATAGACACACACACAGACACACACACGCACACAGACACACACACACACACAAACACAGACACACACAGACACACACACAGATAGACACACACACACAGAGAGACACACACAGATAGACACACACAGAGACACACACACACACACACAGACACACACACACAGATAAACACACACAGATAGACGCACACACAGACATACACACACACATAGATAGACACACACACAGACAAAGACACCCACACACACAGATAAACACACACACACAGATAGACACACACACACCCACACACACAGATAAACACACACACACAGATAGACACACACACAGACACACACACACACACAGACACACACACACAGATAAACACACACACAGATACACACACACAGATACACACACACAGATAAACACACACACAGATAAACACACACACAGATAGACACACACACACACACACAGACACACACAGACACACACACACAGATAAACACACACACACAGACACACACACATAGACACACACACAGACACACACACACACAGATACACACACACACACAGATAAACACACACACACACACAGATAAACACACACACACACACAGACACACACACACACAGACACACACACAGATAAACACACACAGATAAACACACACACACAGATAAACACACACACACAAAGAAAAAAACACACACACAGATAAACACACACACACAGATAAACACACACACACAAAGATAAACACACACACAGATACACACACACAGATAAACACACACACACACAAAGATAAACACAAACACACACACACACAAAGATAAACACAAACACAGATAAACACAAACACACAAAGATAAACACACACAGATAAACACACACACAGATAAACACACACACAGACACACACACACAGATAAACACACACACAGATAAACACACACACACACAAACACACACAGATAAACACACACACAGATACACACACACAAAGATAAACACACACACACACAAACACACACAGATACACACACACAAAGATAAACACACACACACACACAGATAAACACAAACACACAAAGATAAACACACACACAGATACACACACACAGATAAACACAAACACACACAAAGATAAACACACACACAAAGATAAACACAAACACACAAAGATAAACACACACACAGATAAACACACACAGACAAAGATAAACACACACACACAAAGATAAACACACTCACAGATAAACACAAACACACACACAGATAAACACAAACACACAAAGATAAACACACACACAGATACACACACACAGATAAACACACACACACACACAAAGATAAACACAAACACACACACACACACAAAGATAAACACACACACAGATACACACACACAGATAAACACACACACAGATAAACACACACACACACAAAGATAAACACAAACACACACACACACAAAGATAAACACAAACACAAAGATAAACACACACACACAGATAAACACACACACACAAAGATAAACACACACACACAGATAAACACAGACACAGATACACACACACACAGATACACACACACAAAGATAAACACACACACAGATACACACACACAAAGATAAACACACACACACAAAGATAAACACACACACAGATAAACACACACAGACACACACACAAACACACACACAAAGATAAAGATGCATCTCTTCACATCTCCAGGTCATCTCCGCCCATCTCACCACAGAGGCAGCCCTGCCTGAGGCGGCTGTAGGAGGCCTGCAGCTCATGTGGCCGGCCCAGCAGCTGCGAGAGGGCCACCTCCTGGGCCGAGCGGAGGTCGCAGGCCGGCACTGCCCACAGCATCCTGGGAGGGCGGCATCAGCGTCGTCGTTGTCATCATCAGCATCATCATCATCAGTAGTAGTAGTGTCATCATCATCATCATCAGTAGTAGTGTCGTCATCATCAGTAGTAGTGTCGTCATCATCAGTAGTAGTGTCGTCATCATCACTAGTAGTGTCATCATCATCATCAGTAGTAGTGTCATCATCATCAGTAGTAGTGTCATTATCATCATCAGTAGTAGTGTCATCATCAGTATTAGTATCATCATCATCAGTAGTAGTAGTATCATCATCATCATCAGTAGTAGTAGTGTCATCATCATCATCATCAGTAGTAGTAGTATCGTCATCATCAGTAGTAGTAGCATCATCATCAGTAGTAGTATCAGTAGTAGTAGTAGTATCGTCATCAGCAGTAGTAGCATCATCATCAGTAGTAGTAGTATCATCAGTAGTAGTATCATCATCATCAGTAGTAGTAGCATCATCATCAGTAGTAGTGTCATCATCATCAGTAGTAGTAGCATCATCATCAGTAGTAGTGTCATCATCAGTATTAGTATCATCATCATCAGTAGTAGTAGTATCATCATCAGTCACATCATCATCAGTAGTAGTGTCATCATCATCAGTAGTAGTAGCATCATCATCAGTAGTAGTGTCATCATCATCAGTAGTAGTAGTATCATCATCAGTAGTGTCATCATCATCAGTAGTAGTAGTATCATCATCATCAGTAGTGTCATCATCATCAGTAGTAGTAGCATCATCATCAGTAGTAGTGTCATCATCATCAGTAGTAGTATCATCATCAGTAGTAGTAGTATCATCATCAGAAGTAGTAGTATCATCATCAGTAGTGTCATCATCATCAGTAGTAGTAGCATCATCATCAGTAGTAGTGTCATCATCATCAGTAGTAGTATCGTCATCAGCAGTAGTAGCATCATCATCAGAAGTAGTATCATCATCAGCAGTAGTAGCATCATCATCATCAGCAGTAGTAGTATCATCATCAGCAGTAGTAGCATCATCATCATCATCAGTAGTAGTGTCATCATCATCAGTAGTAGTGTCATCAGTAGTAGGATCATCATCATCAGTAGTAGTGTCATCATCATCAGTAGTAGTATCATCATCAGCAGTAGTAGTATCATCATCAGCAGTAGTAGTATCGTCATCAGCAGTAGTAGTATCATCATCAGTAGTAGTAGTATCATCAGTAGTAGTAGTATCATCATCAGTAGTAGTATCATCATCAGTAGTAGCAGCATCATCATCAGTAGTAGTGTCATCAGTAGTAGTATCGTCATCAGCAGTAGGAGTAGCATCATCATCAGTAGAACTAGTATCATCAGCAGTAGTAGTAGCATCATCATCATCATCAGTAGTAGTGTCATCAGTAGTAGTATCGTCATCAGCAGTAGTAGTAGTATCATCATCAG
>NW_022638358.1:0-36825 GCF_010993605.1 Petromyzon marinus
TGGTGATGGTGGTGGTGGTAGAGGGAGGGAGGATAATAGTGATGGTGGTAATTTCAAAACAGCCCGTTCGGCTGTCATGCACCGCACTTGCCTGATGATTGCTAAACATCCCCCTGCCCCCCCCTGCCGCCCCCCCCGCCACCACAAGGACCTGGACCTACGCGACAACAGCCTGCGCTCGATCGAGGAGATCCTCAGCTTCCAGCACCTGCACAAGCTGACGACGCTCAAGCTGTGGCACAACCACATCGCGACCATCCCGGAGCACATCAAGCGGCTCGGCCACCTGGAGCGCCTCTACCTGACGCGGAACCGCATCGGCGTGCTCCCCTCGCACCTCTTCCTGTGCAACAAGCTGCGCCACCTCGACCTGGCGCACAACGAGATCCGCTTCGTGCCGCCCGAGGTGGGCGTCCTGCAGAGCCTCCTCTTTTTGTCGCTCGCGGGCAACAAGGTGGAGTCCCTGCCCGAGGAGCTGTTCTTCTGCCGCAAGCTCAAGACGCTCAGGCTCGGCGGCAACGCCCTGACGACGCTGTCGCCCAAGGTGGCGTCGCTGGCGGCGCTCGCGACGCTGGAGCTGCGCGGCAACCCGCTCGAGGCGCTGCCGGCCGAGCTGCGGGAGTGCGCGTCGCTGCGGCGGTCGGGCCTCGTGGTGGAGCAGGAGGTGTACGACGCGCTGCCCGCGGACGTGCGCGAGAGGCTGGAGCGGCCCGAGTGACCGCGGTGGAGAGAGGTGGCGGTGGTGGTGGGGGGGGAGGGTGGGGTGGGGGGAAGAGTCGAAGGCTGAGGGATGTGTGGGGGGGGGGGGGGGGGGGCGAGACAGGGAGGCGGGGTGGGAGAGACGGAGAGGGGGGAGACCGGCGGAGAGAGAGATGGGAGAGATGGGAGAGAGACGGAGAGAGAAAGGAGAGGGGGGAGAGACGGAGAGAGATGGGAGAAAGACGGAGAGACAGAAGGAGACAGGAGAGAGAGAGAGAGACGGGAAAGACGGTGGAGAGAGAGAGAGAGGGAGACGGAGAGGGGGGAGACAGGCGGAGAGAGAGGGGAGAGATGGGAGAGAGACGGAGAGAGATGGGAGAGAGATGGAGAGAGATGGAGAGAGAGGGGAGAGAGATGAAGAGAGATGGGAGAGAGATGAGATAGAGATGGAGAGAGAGGGGAGAGATGGGAGAGAGACGGAGAGAGAAGGGAGAGAGACGGAGAGAGAAGGGAGAGAGATGGAGAGGGGGGAGAGACGGAGCGAGATGGGAGAAAGACGGAGAGACAGAAGGAGACAGGAGAGAGACGGGAAAGACGGTGGAGAGAGAGAGAGGGATACGGAGAGGGGGGAGACAGATGGAGAGAGAGGGGAGAGATGGGAGAGAGACAGAGAGACGGAGAGGGGGGGGGGGGAGAGACGGAGCGAGATGGGAGAAAGACGGAGAGACAGGGAGAGACAAAGGAGACAGGAGAGAGAGAGAGACAGAGAGGGGAGAGCGAGGGGAGAGAGACGGAAAGGAGGGAGAGACGGAGAGAGATGGGATAGAGACGGAGAGGGGGGAGAGACAGAGAGGGGGGAGAGACGGAGAGAGGTGGGAGAGAGACGGAAAGACGGGGATAGACAAGGAAGACAGGAGAGAGAGAGAGACGGAGAGGGGAGAGAGAGGGGGAGAGAGACGGAGAGGGGGGAGAGACGGAGGGAGAGGGGATAGAGATGGAGAGAGAGACGGAGAGAGACGGAAAAGACGGTGGAGAGAGAGAAAGAGGGAGACGGAGAGGGGGGAGAGACGGAGAGAGACGGGGGAGAGAGACAGAGAGGGAGATAACGAGCGAGTGATCGAGCGAGCGATTGGTCAGCCATCGGTGGGGGGAGGGGGAGGCAAGACGGGTGTTGCGAGATAAAAGGTCAGGGGGTCATCGAGGTTCAGGGCGTCGATGATGCTGCGACCGCTGATGACCTCTGGCTGTTACTTGCGTCGCCGCGCCTTTCATCGCCTTAGCAAGATAGTTCACCCAGAGGTGAGCGACGGGCAAAGGTCGCTGTGGAAAAAGGGTCTCTATGAAAGTGAACGGAGCTCTACGAGGGGGTTAGTGGAGACGTCTCTATGAAAGCGAACGGAACTCTACGAGAGAGTGAATGAGGACTTCTCTATGAAAGTGAACGGAACTCTTCGAGAGTGAATGGAGATCTCGCTGCGGCTCGCCGATCTCAATGAATGTCACCAGACGCCCCCCCCCTCCCCCCCCTGCTCACGTGTGCCCCCACTCACTCGCCTCATACCTACAGACGCCCTCCGTCCGCTGAATAATTTTTTTAGTTCCTTTCTTAAACTTATTTTTTTATACACGAACGCACGCACGCACGCACGTACGTATCGATTTTTTGTTACTATTGTTATCTCCGTAGCCTTTTTTTAAAAATGGACGTTTGTATTCGAGTGCGATTGGTGATACTTTCCGGGTGCCGAACTTAGCGGGCACGCCGATGCCGACCGCCGGCTATCGCCGGCGATCCTCTCGTAGCACCGCCAGAGTGGGCGCGTATTGGGCCTACTCTTCCGAGGTGGCCGTCACCACCCGCAACTTTAAACCGCCCCCCCCCCCCCCCCCCCCCCTTTAAAAGGGCAGTAACGTTCAGCCCGCTGAGCTGCTCTGTAACTCTGTTTGAAGAAGCGACATCGCAAATGATAGCAGCTCAACCAAGTGGCTTATCACCATCGTCACGCGGAAATTTATATCAGCAGCGAAATACTCTAAACCAGGGGGTGGGGAACCTTTTTTTCTGCCAAGGGCCATTTGGATATTCATAGCATCATTCGCGGGCCATGCAAAATTATCAACTTGCCTGTTATGTTTGGTCAAACATTGAATTAACCCCACCCCTAATGCGATGGGTTGGAGCTGCTTCTCTTTGGCGAGGTCGTGGTGATGATGTTAGCTTGGTATTGACGATGTCGCTGCTACTCGCAAACTGCTTTTCCAGGTTTTGCTCTCCTAGATTTATTGAATTTTGAGTCCCGCCTGCGGTTGCCCTGGCAGGGCCACACCAAACGATTTCGCGGGGCCTCGTGCGGCCCGCAGGCCGGACATTCCCCACCCCTGCTCTAAACGCATAAGGGCACACATAGAGAGGCCCGTAGAGATACACAGAAATGAATAGAAACCCACCCCACAGAGATACATAGAGATCCACAGACTAAACTGAGATGTACCTATTTTTTACGTCCCAGGTAAGGCCCCACTGAGCTGTGTAGCTATTTTTTCAGAAGCGGCCTGGCCATCGCAAATGAGAGCTCGGCAAAGTGGCTTATCACCATCATCGTGGTTATCGTCATCACGTGGACATTTTTATAGCAGCGGCCAAACTACTCATGGGCGCCACGATAAGCGTTTTGGGGAGGCTTCGCCATGAGACGTTCGGCCAGCTGAGCTCTTTTTCCACGTGTCTTGGGGGAGACCGGGGGGCCTTCATCTAGCAGTGGATCGATCAAGGGCTCCCGCGCGTACACGCAGACGCCCGCGCGCGCTCTCTCGTGCGTCCCTTCCGCGCCTCCACAGCCGCCCTGGGTAACCGGAGAGCCTCCGACCAAACCATGGGCTTCCGTCTGGGAGATAACGAGCGGTCGAGAGAGAGGATGGGGGGCAATTAGTCTTGGCGGGGGTGGTGGAGCGTGTGTGTGGGGGGCGGGCAGCTCTGGTTACTGATAACGGCTCGCGCCATCGTCGGCGTGCGGGCGCGTGGGTCATGGGTCATGGGTCATGGGTCATGGGTCACGCCGCCCTCGTAACCTTCCTGGCCGCCCCCCTTGTCGTCGAGCGGTGCTGGGCTTGGCGAGTGCTCGCCAAGCCCAGCACTCGCCCCGACGGGCCATGCAGGTTACACGCGGGGTTGGGGGGAGGGGGGGGGGATCGTTCGCCGTTTGTCTGCGTGTCTCAGCTTTGAGATGGACGCGCGTAAGCGCCGTGCCCGAGTTCAGCTTGAATTTGTTTAAACTTCGTACTTGAGGGGGGGGGGGGTTTCTTTTGTCACGGCGTTGTTAACCATTTCGCTTGCCCAAACGACCGCCACCCCACCCGCCCAACCATCCAATGAAAGACAACCGCCAGTGGAATGATTTCGTGGGGGGGGGGGGCGGGGGGGGGCGGTACGGGGGGGGGTACGGGGGGGGGAACGCCTCAGTGGGGGAATGTTTGAACTGTTACTGTTCACACACCGCGGAATGCCCGCACCGTTATATACACAGAACGCCCCCCCCGCCTGTTATAACACAGAACGCCCCCCGCCTGTTATAACACAGAACGCCCCCCCCGCCTGTTATAACACAGAACGCCCCCCGCCTGTTATAACACAGAACGCCCCCCTGCCTGTTATAACACAGAACGCCCCCTGCCTGTTATAACACAGAACGCCCCTCGCCTGTTATAACACAGAACGCCCTCGCCTGTTATAACACAGAACGCCCCCGCCTGTTGTAACGTGGAACGCCCCCGCCTGTTATAACACAGAACGCCCCCGCCTGTTGTAACACAGAACGCCCCCGCCTGTTGTAACGTGGAACGCCCCCGCCTGTTGTAACGTGGAACGTCCCCGCCTGTTGTAACACAGAACGCCCCCGCCTGTTATAACACAGAACGCCCCCGCCTGTTATAACACAGAACGCCCTCGCCTGTTATAACACAGAACGCCCTCGCCTGTTATAACACAGAACGCCCCCGCCTGTTGTAACACAGAACGCCCCCGCCTGTTGTAACACAGAACGCCCCCGCCTGTTATAACACAGAACGCCCCCGCCTGTTATAACACAGAACGCCCCCGCCTGTTGTAACACAGAACGCCCCCGCCTGTTATAACACAGAACGCCCCCCGCCTGTTATAACGCAGAACGCCCCCCCCGCCTGTTATAACACAGAACGCCCCCGCCTGTTATAACACAGAACGCCCTCGCCTGTTATAACACAGAACGCCCTCGCCTGTTATAACACAGAACGCCCCCGCCTGTTGTAACACAGAACGCCCCCCGCCTGTTGTAACACAGAACGCCCCCCGCCTGTTATAACATAGAACGCCCCCGCCTGTTATAACACAGAACGCCCCCGCCTGTTATAACACAGACCGCCCCCGCCTGTTATAACACAGAACGCCCCCCGCCTGTTATAACACAGAACGCCCCCGCCTGTTATAACACAGAACGCCCCCGCCTGTTATAACACAGAACGCCCCCGCCTGTTATAACGCAGAACGCCCCCGCCTGTTATAACGCGGAACGAACGCGCCCGCTGTTACAGCGCGGTTCCTGAGCGGTCGGCAATGAACTACTTTCTTGAGACGCGCAGCTGAGCGAGTCTCAGCGGCACAGCGATACGGTAACGTGGCCGCGACGTACCCTAAAGTTATTAGTCTCCCTGCGCGGTGTGCGCAGTAGAAGTAGTGGTCGTACTGCTACGTCGTGATGCCACCAAACTTTTTTGTTGCTACAACAGTTATGAGGGAAACCGGTTTGCAGCTTCGCACGCTTTTTTTTTATTGCCCAACGTGCCGATTTTCAGGACGCGAAGATGTGTCTTACTGCCACTGCTAACTACCACCACCAATTGTGACTTATTACTACTGTTGACTACCACCGCCATCTGTGACTTACTGCTACTGCTAACTACCACCGCCATCTGTGACTTACTGCTACTGCTAACTACCACCACCATCTGTGACTTACTGCTATTGCTGACTACCACCACCATCTGTGACTTATTACTACTGCTGATTACCACCACCATCTGTGATTTATTACTACTGCTGATTACCACCACCATCTGTGATTTATTACTACTGCTGATTACCACCGCCATCTGTGACTTACTGCTACTGCTGATTACCACCGCCATCTGTGACTTACTGCTAACTATTCTAGATTTGAAGCTTTCGTGACTGCAAGGATCCATACTCTTTGGTTCTATTGGGTAAAGTCACGTAGGTAAAAAATAAAATAACAAAAATCACGACGTTTCGGCCACAACACAAGTGGTCTTCATCATCACAAGTGGCCTTCATCAGGTGATGAAGATGATGAAGACCACTTGTGTTGTGGCCGAAACGTCGTGATTTTTGTTATTTTATTTTTTACCTACGTGACTTACTGCTAACTACCACCACCATCTGTGACTTACTGCTACCACCACCGCTCACCATTGTGCACATTTGAAGCAATTGGCGGGACCCCGGGGTCCCGTCACCGTCCCGGGGTGGGAAAAAACCGCGTAGCGACACGAGTCTTGTTGCCTTACCGACAACAAAAACTAGCGGTCAATCGATTGGCCTCGTCGAGAGCTACTCGGGGCACTAAGTTTCTTAAAAAGTTGAAAAATTATTACATAAACACGTTAAATTCACTGCGGGGGCGGAGCTCGCCTCGGCAAAGAAGCCGAGGATCGACGGCTGACCGGAGGGCGTTGTCGCCGCGCGCGACCGCGGCGGACGCCCCCCGGGGCTCGCGTTTTGGCCGGTGGGGTGGCGCCCATCGTGTCGATCGCCGCCTGCTGCTGGCGCTTGCTGGCGCGAGTCTGGGCGGGCGGCGCGTTGCTGTCGGGATCACGAGTGGGCGGACTGAAAAATAATAATTACTCACCTGATTTTTGCGGGACCCCGGGGTCCCGCCAAATGATTCACATGTAGAGGGAAAATAAAGTTGGGCTCACGCAAGTAGATAAAATGCGAGGTCGGCGGGCAAAACACAGTGAGAACAATCGACAACAGAGATATTTTGTATTGTTGGGGTCAGATCACCGTAAATATAAATGTTGTATCGTTAGACTCCGCCACCACCACCACCACCACCCAACACGGCCGATTAGTTAAGGGGATTTGTGTCACGTGAACACACAACGTGCCCAATTCGTTACTTGTTCAGCACTAACCGGTTGTGTGTTGATGGTAAGTTAAACCCACTACAACATTTACAAAACCTCTATTATGGATACTATTGGTCGCGATAGCCTATTACGTGTTAAACGCACAGCGGGAACAACCACCCTTGGGGTAACGTGATCCCTTTGTCACACAGCTGATCTCCGTGGCGTGTTGTTTTTGTTGTAAATGCTGCTAAAATGATTTGCTTCTCCCTCCCTTTGGAATTCCTGGGGGAAGTTTCACTTTGGGAAGAGGGGCGCGTGGGGGAGAGTTGATGGATCCGTTAACTACTCTCCTCCAGCTTCAGGGGAGCGGTAACTACTCTCCACCCAGGGGTTTCTACTGATTTATAGGAATTATAATCTCCCCCCCCCCGTGTTAAGTACTCTCCACCAGAGTTCATGCTGCTGCTGCTTTAATCATATAAAGTAATATTTATAAATTTGCAATACTGGTGGAGAGTATTAACTGGTGGAGAGTATTGCCTTTCCCCAACAGGACAACTGACAATTCATTCATATCTCTTCGTCTTCTTTCGCATGGCTGCTGATGGTCAATGTAGAGCAATAACAACAACAGCGGCTACAATTTCACATTCAGGTGGTCAAGCCAGATAACTGCGTCAGGAGCAGCGGAGCTGGAGCCTATAAAGTAATACTATTAAGTCTTTCTGGTGGAGAGTCATACTAATACCCTCTACCAGAACTATTTATTTGGGCAATTAATCTTCAGGAAAGATGTTAAGTACTCTCCACCCGGACGACTGTCTATGATCTAATTATATTATGAGTGAAAAGTAAATTGTTCCCCCCCCACCCCCCCGCATGAAAGGGAATTCATTAACTCTCCACACGGAGTACGGTTCACTTAACTTGTATTTATAGCACCTTTATCGAAGGTGCTTTACAAGGGTTTTGAGTGGTACAACATTGTGGTGGGTAGTGCCATGGGGGGAGGGCCAATTTAGATTGGCCTTTCCCTTTATGGCGTTTGTAACCACCACAGCGGCCAAATGGGGGCTTTGGATGGGTGCGAGGGGCTGGTAACCTCCCCTCCACCTTTAATTTAACTACCACTAAACTACGAGGTAAAACATTTATTAAGCTTGTGCAGGAGGCCCTGGGGGGGACAGGCATCTATGACGTCTCCTGGCCAAACCTCATTTGGCGGAGCCAGGAGACTGAATCCTTTCCCTCGGGGCTCCTCCAGAAACAACAAAAAGCCACTACGAATGGCCACGTGGAATGTTCGAACGCTCACTGCGGAGGAGAGGCTGCCACTCCTTTGTCGGGAGCTAGACCGGTACCGCCTGGAACTCTGTGGTATTCAGGAGGTCCAGTGGACCGGCTCTGGCTCCTGCCACCATGAGGGGTAGACAGTCCTCTACTCGGGGCAGGAGGCTGCCAAACAACAGGGAGTGGCTCTTCTTCTGAACAAAATAATGAAGGGGGCGTGGCGGTGAGGTGTGGAAAGCTGTAAGCCCTAGGCTACTTTGGGCTCAACCAGAGGCGAGGAGTGGTGGTCGTCGTTACTTATGCCCCCACCGAAGATGAACATCCGTGGAGGGGTGCAGGCAAGGCCGATGAGTCGGATGCCTTCTTTGACCTGTCACAGGTGCTGGCTAAAGTGGCCCCTCGGGATAGAGTCATCTTGTTGGGTGACTTTAATGCCCGAGTTGGTCATGATGCTAGCACCTGGTCTGGAGTGATTGGAAGACATGGGCCAGATCAGCTCAATAACAAGGGTAGGAGGCTGCTAGATTTTTGTGCAGCCCATGGGCTTGTAATTTGTTCCTGCATCAGCGCATCCCCACATGGATGCAGGCTGGGTCCAAGCAAGAACATCTGCTGGACTACATAGTGACAGAACAGCGGATACGGGCCCATGTCCTTAACACCAGGACCTACCGTGGAGCTGATCTGCCCCAATCCGATTTCAGGAAAGGGCGGTCCTGCACAGATGCAATATTTTCTGTACGTCTGCTACAGCAGAGGTGTAGGGAATTCCAACAAGACCTACATCTCTGCTTTATTGATCTGGTCAAGGCCTATGATACCATCAGTAGGCTTGGGCTCTGGGTTCTTGTTGCTTTCGGAGTCCCTGACCTGCTGCTCACAATCATTAAGGACCTTCATGATGGTGAGCGGGCTCGGGTAAAACTACGTTGCCAGGAGTTGGAGCCATTCCCTGTACACCTTGGGGTGCGACAGGGATGTCCTCTGGCTCCCACATTATTTCACATATAATTTGACCACGTAGTTCGTGAAGCCTTCAATAGCTGTATCGGAGGAATTTCCATCTGGTACAGATACAATGGGAGGCTGATCGATGCCCAGGTGCAGTCAAGGGATGGCTTCCTATTGCTCAAGCATGTTATATATGCCGATGATCTGGCAATTGTTGCTCACTCAGAGGAAGAGTTGGAGGCGCTGTTGCTGAACCTGGAGCTTGCCACTAAGAGGTGGGGCCTTACCATCAACCCCACCAAAACTAAGCACCTGCCTGGGTATTTTGTACCATCGGACACTCCATCCCCACAACTTCCAATTGGTGATAGGGCAGTTGTGGAGAGAGTGGAGAGTTTCGCATACCTGGGCAGTGTGCTTATGACCGGCTCCAGTTTAACAGCAGAGGTCTCACTCCGAATCAGTCGAGTGGCATTATCTTTTCATCGGTGGTGTAACGCTGTGTGGAAGCTACCTGGTCTGTCGCTCCGCACGAAGCTTCAGGTCTTCTCGGCTACCGTCATGCCCTCCCTTCTTTACATTTGCGAAACGTGGACCCCCTAATGGAACATCTTCGCCGGTTAGAAACATTTATGCTGGCCTGCCTATGATCCATTCTGGGTTTAGCCAGGCTGGATTGTGTGAGAAGCTCACAAATCCTTGAAAGATCTGGACAAAGTCCCATCGGTGAGCTCCTCCGGCAGGCAAGGCTGCATTGGCTGGGTCATGTAGCCCGCATGCCCAGCCACCGCATGCCTAAACAGCTTTTGTTTGGCCGGATCGAGGGGGTTAAACAGGCGCGGCACAGGCTAGAGAAGAGATGGAGGCAGTCGCCCTCCAACAACAACGGAGGGTGGAGGAGCGCCGCTCACAACAACGAGCGGAGCGCCGGGTGGCTAAAGCACAGCAGGTTGGCACAGTAGGGGGCACAGGTGGTGCATCAGCCAGTCATCTCAGTCAGTCGACCCGTGGCACCTGGGTCTGCCCCGTGACCTCCTGCCCGCGGGCGTTCGACACTTCACGTGGCCTCAACGTGCACATGGCCTGGCACAAGCGTCGTGGTGACGTCACCGCCACTTAGTGGCGAATGGCGGTTGTTGTTGTCGTGGGGAGGGAGGTTAGTGAGGAACGGGGATTACGGGGTGGGGGGGGCGGAGTATCTAGGGATGGAGGGAAGGATGGGGCCAGGGAGAAGATGTTGGGGGGTCTTGAGGGAGGAGCGGAAACGAGACGGGGGGGGGGGGGGGGGCGGTGCTTCTGGCTTCACGTGGAGGAGAAGTTCGTTCCGGTGCAAGGGGATCGATTGGGGGGAAAAGGCGAGGGGAACGGCGATTGTGCACAGGGAAGCGGGCGGAACGGCGAGGAGTGGTGGGAGAGATTGTGAGCGGGGGGGGGGGGGGGCGTCCCACGAGGACGAGAGAAAGTGAGGCGTGGAGGGACACTGCCGCGGAGAGATTTATACACAGGGCGCTGCATAGAAACGCTGACACCTACATGGGACTGTCGTTTTGAACGGAACAAGAACGGATAATGACACTGTGACATGATCACAAATGTAATGTCAATAGCTTCACAAAGCCAAAGAGTAAGTCTGCCGCTTGTTCGCCGTCGTCGTCGTCAACGCTGCGCTTGGAATCTTCTCCAGTGCCCGGAGGCAACACATCTCGTGAAATTATTGCAGATTTTCAAGTGTTAAAAACATAAAGAATTAAAGCGTTCGTGACTGCACAAATGACTCATTGGTTTTTTCGGTGAAGTCACGTATGGAGAAATACCAAAAAACAAATAGCACATAGGGTGACATCAACACATGATGTCACCCTATGTGCTATTTGTTTTTTTGTACCTGATGAAAATCGCTTGTGTTGCGGTCGAAACGTCGTGATTTATTTATTTTATTTTAATATAATTTCATGGTATTTCTACATTCGTGACTTTACCGAAAAAAACAATGAGTGTTCAAAACATTATTTTTTGTTTGAAGCACCCTGTAGTTGCGTAAGGAGCCTGAACAAACACTGGTAGTAGATGTTGGAGCCAGTATATATATATTTTTTATTTTCGCTGAATTTTACTTACTCCCGAACCCGGGGTTACTATGCCATCAGTATAATGCGTATTCATTTGCAAGGAAAAACAGTGTTTTAGTACTCTTCACCAGGCCCAATCGCCGTACGAGCGAATGTATTTCCACGCAACGTTGGAGTGCTCACCACAAGGCCACAAAGGAGGCTCTGTCTCTGGCGTAGGCCAATCCGTCCACAATAATAATGCGCACGTGAATTATCAGAGCGTGCCTCTTTTGCATATTTCGCCAATGAATGCGTGGTCAATGCAGGCGTGATGGTGGCCTCGCGATAGGCGTGTCTATTGTTTGGTGTTGGAACATCTGAAAACTATGAAAATAAACTATCAACTGTGTTTTTTTTATTTTACCAGGTTTGAGGCCTCACTGAGCTATACAGGAGGTCGTGGGTTCGATCCGGACCCTGATGCTGGCTGTATATTTGGAGTTTGCGTGTCTCTCTCATCATCATGGTGGCTGTGAGATGTTAACTACTTCACTTGGTATATAGGAGGTCCTGGGTTCAATCCCTACCCTGACGCCTGCTGTATATTTGGAGTCTGCGTGTTTCTCTCATCATCACCACGGTGGCTAGGAGATGTTAACTACCTCGCCTGGTATGCAGGAGGTCGTGGGTTCGATCCCAACCCTTGACGCCTGCTGTATATTTGGAGTTTGCATCTCTCTCATCATCATCATCATCACGGTGGCTAGGAGATGTTAACTACCTCGCCTGGTATACATGAGGTCGTGGGTTCGATCCCAACCCTGACGCCTGCTGTATATTTGGAGTTTGCATCTCTCTCATCATCATCATCACGGTGGCTAGGAGATGTTAACTACCTCGCCTGGTATACATGAGGTCGTGGGTTCAATCCCAACCCTGACGCCTGCTGTATATTTGGAGTTTGCATCTCTATCATCATCATCACGGTGGCTAGGAGATGTTAACTACCTCGATGGTATACAGGAGGTCGTGGGTTCGATCCCAACCCTTGACGCCTGCTGTATATTTGAGGTTTGCGAGGCCTCCCCGTAGCTCCTCTGGTTTTCCCCTCCACATTTAAAATCAACGTCACGCGTTTTAAAGTGGTTGGCTGCTGCTGTACATTTCCACGTGGTGATGATGATGATGAGCCACTTGGTTCGGCTATCATTTGCGATAGGCAGAGTCAATTCTGATAGAGAGCTACACGGGGCCTTACCTGCTAAAATAAAACAAAGTTGATAGTTTAGCATTAAACGTCCGAGGCTTTATAATTTGCGATAGCCAGGGTCGCTTCTGTGAAAGGTCTACATAGCTCAGTGGGGCCTCCTTTTACAAATACAAAGTAAAACCTTGGATTGCGAGTAACTTGGTCTGCGAGTGCTTTGCAAGACGAGCAAAACATTTTAAACTAAATATTAATTTGATAAACGAGCGAGGGTCTTGCATTACGAGTAGTAGTAGTACGTGTACACGCTTTGTACTGCCGAGCATCACGTGATCACAACTGATGTATACGAGTGCTTTGATATACGAGTGCTTTGGATTACAAACACGTTTCCGGAACGAATTATGCTCGCGATCCAAGGTTTTACTGAATATATTTCAGTATAACTGGGTAGTCCACCGTTAGTGTACGATCGGGCATGTCAGGTGCGGTGGGGGTAAAGTGTGGGTAACCGCCAGCGCCTCCAAGGCGTGGAAGAGTAGGCCTAAAACACACATTCTAGAGCGTAGTGGAGTGAGGGGGGTGGGGGAAGGCGGGTTCCCTTCCACCAGCAGTGGCTTGAGCTCGCAGTTGCAGGGGCTGCACCCTTGTTGTTTGTATTAAATATGCAAATCTCATGCAACATGTACCGACGAAGCCTAACGAGTGCTGGACTAAAGCCAAGGATACGACGCTGACCCAAGGCCGCGTCCGTACGTCACGTGACCGACACACGTGTCAGCCGTCACGCCGTGTCAGTCGTCACGTGACTGGCGCGTGTCGGTCGTGGGGCGTGTCGGTTGTCACGTGCCTGTCATCATGTGACTGAAGCGTGTCAGTTCTCACGTGTCAATCGTCACGTGACGGCTGACACGTGTCAGTCGTCACGTGACGAGGCCCGTTTTGTGTATGACAAGCACCGGGGACACCACCCACACACTCGCCACAAACAAAGACAAAGATCCCCCGTGTAGCCTGTAACAGACTGTAGGGGGCAAGTGTCTGTTAACGAGCGCCGCCCACGAAGGCCGGCACGGCACACGAGGGGGTGGGTGGCCAGCATCACCACCACGCCCGGCCGCCTTTGTCTCCCCAGTGGCGATGTTTACTACACACACACAGCACCAGGTAACTCATTTGAGGCTGAGTCGACCTAGAGGGAGGCCCAGGACCGCTTCAGATAATCATCACCGGTGGTGTTGGTGGTGGTCCTGAGCGGGAATCGAACTCTGATTCGTAGCGCAGCGTAGCGCTGACCGCTATGCCACCGCTCTCACACACACACACGCACGCACACACACGCACGCACACACACACACGCACACACACACACGCACGCACACACACGCACGCACACACACACACGCACACACACACACGCACACACGCGCATACACACACACACGCACGCACACACACACACACACGCACGTACACACGCGCACACGAGCCCAGAGCAGACGTTGCAGTCCGTTCTCCTGCGACGCGGTGAACGTATTCATGGCGAGCGACAATTCGTTCCGTTTCTCACAACGCGGACCAGAATCGGATGACACGCGTGACGCCGAGCGAGCGAACGGAAGCGCCGCTGGCGCCGGCGAGGCAGTGGGAGTACGTTGTGGTCGTACGGCGGTCTGCCTCGGCGTAGCATCGTCGGCGGCGGCGCACGACGAGGAAGTGGGATGCTGCTGGATGCTTCGAGAAGATGCTCAGCGCGGCGCACCGTCAGCCCCCGTGCAGGGCCTGGACAAAGGCCGAGGATATAACGCCGATCCAATTTGACGGCACTACGCCGCGGCGGGAGTAGGAATGAGCAGTGGCGTAGCATCGTGAACGTGCGAGGAAGTGGGATTCTGCTGGATGCTGCTTCTCGTAGATGGCCACCCACCACGCGTTGTCTCAGCCTTTGTTCAGGCCCTGCGTCACGGTGTTACCGCTTGATTGTAATTGTGACTAAGCCCCGTGCTTAATTCGCGCGTTTCGATCGTTTACTTTCTGAAAAACAAAAATAATCCGGCCGCGCCCCGCGCTTCCAGACGGTTTGCGTGCTGCACCCCAGGCGAAGAAGGAGAAGAACAAGAACCGCCGCTCTAGGAACATCCAATTCGTGAGATGCGCAGTAACGCAGGGCCTGAACGAAGGCTGAGGGACGCGTGGTGGGTAGCGTCTACTGGAAGCAGCATCCCCAACGTCCTCGCGCGATGACGATGAAGCCGCTACGCCGAGGCAGACCGCCGTACGACGACCACCGCTTATTCCTCCTCTCGCCGCGACGTAGTTCCGTTCACTTGGGTCCGCGCCACATCCAGTCCGTGAGATGCGTAGTAACGCAGAGGCCTGAACGGAAACTGAGGGGCGCGTGGGTAGCGTCGAGAAGCATCCAACAGCATCACGAATGGCTTGGGGGGTTGACGATGCCGCACAGAGGCAGTCGTTAGGACCACCGCTCATTCCTACTCCCGCGCGTGCGACGTAGCTCCGTTCACTCGATCGCGTTCCGTACAGTTCGTGAGATGCGTGACGCAGGGCCTGAACAAAAACTAGGAGATGCGTGGGTTGCATTTAGAAGCATCCAACAGCATCCGAATGGCTTGTGCGATGCTACGCCGAGGCGGTCGAAACGACCGCTCATTCCTAATAATGGGGTTTTTCCCCTTTTTTCTGGCAACAAAACTGAAATCTTTTTTTTTTACGAGGATTCATGTGACTGCATTAACCACAATGCCTGCAGTCAAAATGCAAACAAAAAACATACTATGATAATATATGATGATGCATTGTCCTTGAAACTGATTGGTCCACACCAAGGGAGCTGTGTGACGCCTTCTGGCGTCATCTGGTTGAGCACCAATTGGGTCGAGGCTCAAAAGAAAGCCGTCCCTTGGTGTGGACCAATCAGTTTCAAGGACAATGCCACATATATTATCATAGTGTGTTTTTTGTCTGCATTTTGACTGCAGGTATTGTGGTCAACGCAGTAACATGAATCCTTGTAAAAAAAAGGTTTCAGTTTTGTTGCCAGAAAAAAGGGGAAAACCCCTTATTATTACATTTTGGTACTGGCAAAGGAGGTCTAATGATGTAGATGCTCACCCCGAGCCCTCATTACTTTGATAGCGGCATTGTCTTTGAGCTGTGTGACGCCTTCTGGCGTCATCTGGTCGAGCACCAATTGGGTCGAGGCTCAAAAGAAAGCCGTCCCTTGGTGTGGACCAATCAGTTTCAAGGACAATGCATGTATTATCATAGTGTGTTTTTTGTTTGCATTTTGACTGCAGGTATTGTGGTCAATGCAGTAACATGAATCCTCGTAAAAAAAGGTTTCAGTTTTGTTGCCAGAGAAAAAAGGGGAAAAACCCTATTATTACATTTTGGTACTGGCAAAGGAGGTCTGATGATGTGGACGCTCATTCCTACTCGGGTGCCACGCAGTTCCTTTCGCTCGATCGCGTCAGATCGAGTTCGCGAGATGCGTAGCAACGCTGGGCCTGAGCACGAGGCCGAGAGACGCGTGGTGGGTGTCGTTTACCAGCGGCGGCAGCAGCATCCAGCAGCATCCCAGCGTCCTCGTTTTCGCCACGCAGTTCCGTTCGCTCGATCGCGTCAGATCGAGTTCGCGAGATGCGTAGCAACGCTGGGCCTGAGCACGAGGCCGAGAGACGCGTGGTGGGTGTCGTTTACCAGCGGCGGCAGCAGCAGCATCCAGCAGCATCCCAGCGTCCTCGTTCGGCGGTGCGGATCCCCTCCTGCCGCCATACGATGACCACCGCCTATCCACCCCACCTCCCACCTTGGTCTCGCCACTGGTGTCGTAGCAGAGAACGGCGCCAAAAGGCGAGGAGGGCACAAAGGCAATAATAGTGGTTTCCACTTCATTTCTCGCAACAAAGACTAATTAGAGAATCCACTGGAATTGAGAGAAATAGAAATAACTTCAATCGCTCTTGACAGCTACGGGCTTAGTGCGGCTTGGAAGCGTTATTATTATAAAATAATACATATTACAATTCCTTATAGGGGGAAACACATGCCAATTAACGGATTACTAACGTAGCATATAATCACAATAACACACATTACAACTAATTACTAATCTACAACTCATTACTAACCATAACCATTGACTGATTACCAATCGATTATATAATTACAATACCCCCCCACCTCCACCTCAAATCACTGCACCTGAAATGAGTTGAATGATGACGTCACCCTGCTGCTCTATTTAAGACCGGGAGCAAGTGTAGAGGGCTTTACCATTCTGGCGAATTGCCCGATGATGCTGGATGTAATTACCAGCGAAACGTCACAGTACAACTCAAACTGTGAATGTTGTGGATTCACTCTTCAACACACCGGTATGGGGCTAAAGTAGTGAACTATTTTGTCTTTTGTCAACGTGACACTTTATTTTGCTGATTGGCCGTGTCGGGTGGTGGAGGGTTATGACACATTTATAAATAACGCGATTCTAACCCAAAATCCTTTATTATGAAAACTAAAACCTATTTATGAGGAATCCTGTAACTGCATTAACCACAATACCCGTGGTCAGAATGCAAACAAAGAACAGCGCCCTGATAATATATGATGATGCATTGTCCTTGAAACTGATTGGTCCACACCAGAGACGGCTTTCTTTTGAGCCTCGTCTCAATTGGTGCTAGACCAGATGACGCCAAAAGGCGTCACACAGCTCAAAGACAATGCCACTATCAAAGTAATGAGGGCTCGGGGGTAAGCATCTACGTCATTGGACCTCCTTGCTAGTACCAAAATATAATAACAGGGAACCCTCCTTTGCCAGTAACAAAATATAATAATAGGGGTCCCTATTATTGTATTTTGGTACTAGCAAAGGAGGTCTAATGATGTACAAAGACAGTGCCGCACGTATCAGACCTTTTTTTTTTAAAAAGGTCTCATTGTGTAGCTGCTCGCCCCGAGCCACAGATGCTCCTCTGGTGCGTGTGGCATTGACCTTGTGCTGTCCGTTGTTCTCTGGTCTACTGACACTGCCGGTGAGACTAGGACGTAGGCCCCAATCGGTTTCAAAGACAATGCGTAATCCCTCCTCTTTGGTTCTTTCGGTAAAGTCACGTGGTAGGCATAGAATAAAAAATAAATCGCGACGTTTCGGGGCGAAACGCAAGCGCCCCATCGTCAGGTGGGAAGGCATTTGTATTCGATTGTTTCTACCAATCACGTGATGACTTTACCAGAAAGAACCAAAGAGAATGGATTCCTGCAGTCACGAAAGCTTTAAATCAAGGTTGGATGCGTAATTTGTTGTTATTATCAGAGCATGTGTTTCTTTGCATGTTCCCCACAAAAGCACTGCGTGTGCTTGATGCAGTATTTGATCCCTTGCTACAGGTAGAATCTATCTGGTGTTTGAACATCTTAACGCCACTGCTGTTCTATTGCCAGAAAAGGATAAAACCTCTTCTTATTTTTCTTAACTTTGATCACGGCAAACAAAGGTATCCCACGGTACAGCTGCTCACACCGCGAGCTACAGACGCTCTGTTACGTGATGTGGCATTGTCCTTGTGCTGTCCCGTTGTTCTCTGGTCTACTGACACTGCCGGTGAGACTAGGCCATAGAGAAGGCTGCCGCCGTCTCTGGTGTAGGCCCCAATCAGTATCAAACACAATGCAAGTAACATTACAATTACATTATTATGAATGACATTGCATGTAAGATTATTGTTATTATATTATTATTATTATCAGAGCGTGTTTGCACGTTTACCACGCGTGATGCAGTAACTTGATTCCTTGCCAATGGTTTCTATCTGGTCGTTTGAACATCGTCAACACAACACCCGAAGAAGAAGAAGAAGACACCTGTTATTATATCTGTCAGTACTGTGATGCTGTCCCCAGCCGTGTCCCATCGTCATGTGGTTCCTGCTCGCTCGCTCGCTCGTGTCCCATACCCCGAGGTGCGATAAGAGCGACTGAACACGACGATGTGGACCCCCCCCTGCCCCCCCTAACGCGGCCATCGCGTTACAGGAGAACAGAATTGTTATTTACACTTTCCACCCACCCACCACCCCACCCTGCTAAACGTTGCTGTTGTTCATATTCTTAGTTTTTTCGGTAAAGTCACGGTTGAAGAGAAACAACAAAATAATAAAATATATATAAAACAATAAAAAAAATTCTCACGACGTTTCGACCATAACTCAAACGGTCGTCTTCAGGTGTGTTGGTTTGCATAAATTTATTTTTATAAATAAATAAATGCGCCGTTTAAAAATAAATTTATGCGAACCAACACACCTGAAGACGACCGTTTGAGTTATGGTCGAAACGTCGTGAGAATTTTTATTGTTTTATATATATTTTATTATTTTGTTGTTTCTCTTCAACGTGACTTTACCGAAAAAAACTAAGAATATGAATTACTGCAGTCACGAAAGCTTTAAATCAAAAGTTGCTGTTGTTGTTGTTGCTGTTGTTGTTGCCTTCGGTGGTCCAAGTTGCTGCTGTGGGTATTGGACTACACGCAGGGGTTCTAGGCGGGTTCCAGCACCCCCAGCGAGATCCGTTGCACGACTTTAAACTTCTTAAACTTGTTAAACTTTTAAACTTCGTAAACTTTCAAACTTATTAAACTGTAAACTTCTTAAACTTTTAACTTAAACCGCCCCGCGTCTGCTCTGACGAACGTCGCGCGGCCCCCCACCCCCCACCCCCCCCACCCCCCCCAACCCCCCCCACCCCCCCCAACCCCCCCCCACCCCCCCCAACCCCCCCCAACCCCCCCCCAACCCCCCACCCCCCCCGCCTCCCCCAACCCCCCACCCCTCACAACCCCCCCACCCCCCCCCAACCCCCCACCGCTCCCCCAACCCCCCCCCCACCCCTCCCCGCCCCCCCAAACCCCCCCCACCCCTCCAACCCCCCCCCCACCCCTCCCGCCCCCCCCACCCCTCCAACCCCCCCCCAACCCCCCCCAACCCCCCCCCACCCCTCCCACCCCCCCAACCCCCCCACCCCTCCCCGCCCCCCAAACCCCCCCCAACCCCCCCCCACCCCCCCCCGCCCCACCCGCCATTCCCCCGAAGCGACACGGCGCCACCAGTCACTGGGGCTCCAAGTCTCAAGCCCGTCAGGCCGCCGCTGCGGGCAAATCAGTTGCGCCGAGCGGCTTCTTGTGAGCGACCGGTGGGGGGGGAGGGGAGGGGGGGGTTCCTCCCGCAACTCGATTGCGTCTCGAGACGTCCATCCACAACGTGCACTACGCAATCGGTCGCACTACGCAATCGGTCGCACGCATACCCGAATCGAATCGAATCGCACAACTCGTCAGCGCTGTTGTTTGGGGGGGGTGGGGGGGGTGGGTGGTGTGGAAGTGAGGGGGGGGGGGCAGGAGGGGATCCGCGCCTCAATCAACAACCGGTCGCTCGCAACCGGTTTCCAAAGACGAACCCACCCAGCAACCCCCCGCAAAGTGTTGAGAGATTCAGTTGCGTGCAACCGCACGACCCCTTACCCCCACCCACACCCACCCCGCTCCTATCCACCCTGCGCCCTTAAAAAATAAGTAAATATGCAACTATGCCTGACACGACTCTCCACCGATGTTGTATATAACAATAGTGTTGCGTATTTAATGAACACTACTAAGATAACGTGGATTAAATAAACGAAAAACCAAATGTTAATAGTGTCGGTTGATTGTCGGATGATGATGGCTGCGATGAAGTTTGTACGTTGCAGGCGCTCCTCGACTTACGAGGTTCCAGAGGGCTGTGTTCGTAAGTCGACTTGCTCATAAGTCCAACTTTGCTCTCTGTCGATCCCAAACGTGTTGTTACGGCGTGCACGCTAAACACGGGGAGTGGCTTTAGAAGTTGTTTCATCTCCTGTGGATGTAGATGCCACCGGTTCTTCACGTCCTGCAGATGTAGTTGCCACTGGTTGTTCACGTTCTGTAGATATAGATGCCACAGGTTCTTCACGTTCTGTAGATGCCACTGGTTCTTCACGTTATGTAGATGTAGATGCCACTGGTTCTTCACGTTCTGCAGATGTAGATGCCACTGGTTCTTCACGTTATGTAGATGTTGATGCCACTGGTTCTTCACGTTCTGCAGATGTAGATGCCACTGGTTCTTCACGTTCTGTAGATGCCACTGGTTGTTCACGTTATCTAGATGTAGATGCCACTGGTTCTTCACGTTCTGCAGATGTAGATGCCACAGGTTCTTCACGTTCTGTAGATGCCACTGGTTCACGCTCTGTAGATGTAGATGCCACAGGTTCTTCACATTCTGTAGATGCCACTGGTTGTTCACGTTCTGTAGATGTAGATGCCACTGGTTCTTCACGTTCTGTAGATGCCACTGGTTGTTCACGTTCTGTAGATGCCACTGGTTGTTCACGTTCTGCAGATGTAGATGCCACTGGTTCTTCACGTTCTGTAGATGCCACTGGTTCTTCACGTTCTGTAGATGCCACTGGTTCTTCACGTTATGTAGATGCCACAGGTTCTTCACGTTCTGTAGATGCCACTGGTTGTTCACGTTCTGTAGATGCCACTGGTTGTTCACCTTCTGCAGATATAGGTGCCACAGGTTCTTCACGTTCTGTAGATGCCACTGGTTCACGTTCTGTAGATGTAGATGCCACTGGTTCTTCACGTTCTACAGGTGTAGATGCCACAGGTTCTTCACGTTCTGTAGATGCCACTGGTTGTTCACGTTCTGTAGATGTAGATGCCACTGGTTCTTCACGTTCTGTAGATGCCGCTGGTTCTTCACGTTCTGTAGATGCCACTGGTTGTTCACGTTCTGTAGATGCCACTGGTTGTTACGTTCTGTAGATGTAGATACCACTGGTTCTTCACATTCTGTAGATGCCACAGGTTCTTCACGTCCTGCAGATGTAGATGCCACTGGTTCTTCACGTTCTGTAGATGCAGATGCCACTGGTTCTTCACGTTCTGTAGATGCAGATGCCACTGGTTCTTCACGTTCTGTAGATGTAGATGCCACTGGTTCTTCACGTTCTGTAGATGTAGATGCCACTGGTTCTTCACGTTCTGCAGATGTAGATGCCACTGGTTCTTCACGTTGGAGCAGATGTAGATGCCACTGGTTCTTCACGTTCTGCAGATGTAGATGCAACTGGTTCTTCACGTTCTGCAGATGTAGATGCCACTGGTTCTTCACGTTCTGTAGATGCAGATGCCACTGGTTCTTCACGTTCTGTAGATGCCACTGGTTCTTCATGTTCTGTAGATGCCACTGGTTCTTCATGTTCTGTAGATGTGGATGTCACCACCGCCATCTATTGCGCGGCGGTTGAACTTACGACTTTCGGTCCGAACAGGCAACTTGACATACGGACGGGTTTGTTCGTATCTCTGAATGTTCGTAAGTCGATGTGTTCGTAAGTAGAGGCGTCAATGAATGTTGAACTTTTTCCGTCATAATCGGAGGTCTGGTGGTGATATTGATGGTTGTGATTATGATGGTGGTGATGATGATGATGATCGCGCTGGTGGTGGGTTAGCTGCTGTGAACATGATAGTGGTGGTGGTGATATTGATGGTAGTGATTGTGATGATGGTGATGATGGTGGTGATATTAATGGTAGTGATTGTGACGATGGTGATGATGATGATGGTGGTGATATTCATTGTAGTGATTGTGACGATGGTGATGATGGTGGCGATATTGATTGTAGTGATTGTGACGATGGTGATGATGGTGGCGATATTAATAGTAGTGATTGTGACGATTGTAATGATTGTGGCGATGTTGATTGTAGTGATTGTGACGATGGTGATGATGGTGGCGATGTTGATTGTAGTGATTGTGATGACGGTGATGATGGTGGTGATATTGATGGTAGTGATTGTGACGATGGTGATGATGGTGACGATATTAATGGTAGTGATTGTGATGACGGTGATGATGGTGGTGATATTGATGGTAGTGATTGTGACGATGGTGATGATTGCGATATTGATGGTAGTGATTGTGACGATGGTGATGATGGTGGCGATGTTGATTGCAGTGATTGTGACGATGGTGATGATGGTGGCGATATTGATGGTAGTGATTGTGACGATGGTGATGATGGTGGCGATATTGATGGTAGTCATTGTGACGATGGTGATGATGGGGATGATGGCGATGATGATGATGCGGTTAGCGTCACCGATGCGCTATGGGGCGGTCCATAAATGACGTCACGCGATTTTGGACGATTTTTGACCTCCCCCCTCGTCACGCGGCGTCACAAAAAGTCAGACCCCCCCCCCTCAAATATGACGTCACAGAGCTCTGCCCCCACCCCCCCCAAAATAAAACATGCTTCAAATCGCTTTAAACTATTATTGTCATTGTAGTGCGTATTTAATGTGGCGCTGCACTCTGATGTTGTAGGAGAAAACATTTATAAAAAATTATATTTAATTAAATAGAACGTGTTGTCTATATTTATTTAAAGTTGCGCATTTTGATGTGACGTCACAATTCTCAAACCCCCCCCCCCCCCCTCGTCACACATCGTCACAAATGTCTGACCCACCCTCGGTGCGTGACGTCATTTATGGACGGCCCCTTATCCAACCTCGCTGAATAGGTTTACAGTCTCAGCATCTGCATCAGAAACGTGCACATGCAATCATCCTGGAGAAATCCGATGAGCTATAAAGCGCTTGCTCTTGTGTTTTATTCAAGCAGAATCAATACTTTATGGAATGTCTGATCCGGTACCGATGGCCTCCAACATCCTGGTGCGGGTCTGTAAACCTCTGGGCAGTGCTGAGTCTATGGGTGGCAGTGTTGAGTCTATGTGTGGCAGTGCTGAGTCTATGGGTGGCAGTGTTGAGTCTATGGGTGGCAGTGCTGAGTCTATGGGTGGCAGTGTTGAGTCTTTGTGTGGCAGTGCTGAGTCTATGGGTGGCAGTGTTGAGTCTATGGGTGCCAGTGTTGAGTCTATGGGTGACAGTGCTGAGTCTGTGTGACAGTGTTGAGTCTATGGGTGGCAGTGTTGAGTCTATGGGTGACAGTGCTGAGTCTATGGGTGACAGTGCTGAGTCTATGGGTGACAGTACTGAGTCTATGTGTGGCAGTGTTGAGTCTATGGGTGGCAGTGTTGAGTCTATGGGTGGCAGTGTTGAGTCTATGTGTGGCAGTGTTGAGTCTATGGGTGACAGTGCTGAGTCTATGGGTGGCAGTGTTGAGTCTATGGGTGGGAGTGCTGAGTCTATGGGTGGCAGTGTTGAGTCTATGGGTGGCAGTGCTGAGTCTATGGGTGACAGTGCTGAGCCTATGGGTGACAGTGCTGAGTCTATGACAGTGCTGAGTCTATGAGTGGCAGTGTTGAGTCTATGGGTGAGAGTGCTGAGTCTATGGGTGGCAGTGTTGAGTCTATGACAGTGTTGAGTCTATGGGTGGCAGTGCTGAGTCTATGGGTGGCAGTGTTGAGTCTATGGGTGACAGTGTTGAGTCTATGGGTGGCAGTGTTGAGTCTATGCGTGGCAGTGCTGAGTCTATGGGTGACAGTGCTGAGTCTATGACAGTGCTGAGTCTATGAGTGGCAGTGCTGAGTCTATGGATGGCAGTGTTGAGTCTATGGGTGACAGTGCTGAGTCTATGGGTGGCAGTGCTGAGTCTATGGGTGGCAGTGTTGAGTCTATGGGTGGCAGTGCTGAGTCTATGGGTGGCAGTGTTGAGTCTTTGTGTGGCAGTGCTGAGTCTATGGGTGGCAGTGTTGAGTCTATGGGTGCCAGTGTTGAGTCTATGGGTGACAGTGCTGAGTCTGTGTGACAGTGTTGAGTCTATGGGTGGCAGTGTTGAGTCTATGGGTGACAGTGCTGAGTCTATGGGTGACAGTGCTGAGTCTATGGGTGACAGTACTGAGTCTATGTGTGGCAGTGTTGAGTCTATGGGTGGCCGTGTTGAGTCTATGGGTGGCAGTGTTGAGTCTATGGGTGGCAGTGTTGAGTCTATGGGTGACAGTGCTGAGTCTATGGGTGACAGTGCTGAGTCTATGGGTGACAGTGCTGAGTCTATGGGTGACAGTACTGAGTCTATGTGTGGCAGTGTTGAGTCTATGGGTGGCAGTGTTGAGTCTATGGGTGGCAGTGTTGAGTCTATGTGTGGCAGTGTTGAGTCTATGGGTGACAGTGCTGAGTCTATGGGTGGCAGTGTTGAGTCTATGGGTGGGAGTGCTGAGTCTATGGGTGGCAGTGTTGAGTCTATGGGTGGCAGTGCTGAGTCTATGGGTGGCAGTGCTGAGCCTATGGGTGACAGTGCTGAGTCTATGACAGTGCTGAGTCTATGAGTGGCAGTGCTGAGTCTATGGGTGGCAGTGCTGAGTCTATGGGTGGCAGTGCTGAGTCTGTGTGCCAGTGTTGCGTCTATGTGTGGCAGTGTTGAGTCTATGGGTGAGAGTGCTGAGTCTATGGGTGGCAGTGTTGAGTCTATGACAGTGTTGAGTCTATGGGTGGCAGTGCTGAGTCTATGGGTGGCAGTGTTGAGTCTATGGGTGACAGTGTTGAGTCTATGGGTGGCAGTGTTGAGTCTATGCGTGGCAGTGCTGAGTCTATGGGTGACAGTGCTGAGTCTATGACAGTGCTGAGTCTATGAGTGGCAGTGCTGAGTCTATGGATGGCAGTGTTGAGTCTATG
This sequence comes from Petromyzon marinus, assembly GCF_010993605.1. Lineage (NCBI taxonomy): Eukaryota > Metazoa > Chordata > Hyperoartia > Petromyzontiformes > Petromyzontidae > Petromyzon > Petromyzon marinus. The sequence continues at coordinate 25,025 of NW_022638358.1, forward strand.
GGTGACAGTGCTGAGTCTATGGGTGGCAGTGCTGAGTCTATGGATGGCAGTGCTGAGTCTGTGCAGTGTTGAGTTCGTGTGTGTGGTTAATGCAGAAACTTGATTCCTTGCAAAATTTTTAATCTATTTGGGTGTTTGAACATCTTAACAACAATTCATGTTGTATTTTCAGAAAGGGTAAAACACATTCTTATAAAAAAAATATCCCATTTGAAAAAATATAAAAAGGTCCCATTTAAAAAATAAAATTATCCCATAATAAAGGTCCCATTTATAAAAAAAACATTTATTGTAAGAAAAAAAGAATAATCCTGTTTTGCATCAATGATATCATCATTGTCACAAATCTTCGGGTGCCGTATTTAAAAAAAAAAGAAAGAACGGTGGAATAAAAAATAAGTGAGCGACGAAGGTGGGATTCGAACCCACGCGTGCAGAGCACAATGGATTAGCAGTCCATCGCCTTAACCACTCGGCCACCTCGTCCCATTGGTTTTCCTCGCTGCCGCTCTTCCTCTTAAACCAACCCATCATCATTCATCAACATCATCATCATCATCAAAGTAATCATCAGAATCATCAACAACAGCAACAGCCAAGTTCGGTTCTTCACCCGGGGAGGTTAGCAGATCCCCTCCTCGCCCCAGAGGATTACTTGAGGTGATTTTTATATAACAAACGAGCTAAACAATTCTAATAATTGTGTGAACTTTACATCATTAGACGCCTTTAAAGAAGATATCTAAGAGTCATTGCAAAGTCCATTGATCGATGTTGTTCAAATGTTGTTCCTTAATTCGCTCGCCCCGCTAATCTTATAAATATCGCTAACAGGGGGGTGTGGTTAAAATGTTAAATAGTTAAACAGCACAATATTTTTTAAATGTCACATTTACTTGCTCAGCACCGCATACCACGTCAACCTCTTATCCAGTGTCGGAGAGGACTGAAAAACAAATTTCCCTGGACAAGAATTCGGGGTAAGCCGAATGGGTTGACAGATGTGTTTCTATACACTACACTATACACTACTATACACTACACACGACACTATACACTACACTATACACTACTATACACTACACACGACACTATACACTACACTGTACACTACACTATACACTACACTACACACTACACTATATACTACTATACACTACACTATACACTACTATACACTACACTATATACTACTATACACAACACTGCACACGACACTATACACTACTCTATACACTACACTATACACTACACTATACACTACTATACACTACACTACACACGACACTATACACTACACAATACACTACACTATACACTACACTATACACTACACTATACACTACTATACACTACACTACACACGACACTATACACTACACTATACACTACACTATACACTACTAAACACTACACTATACACTACACTATACACTACTATACACTACACTATACACTACTATACACTATACACTACACTATACACTACATTATACACTACTATACACTACTATACAATACACTATACACTACACTATACACTACACTACTACACACTACACTATACACTACACTATACACTACACTATACACTACTATACACTATACACTACTACACACTACACTACTACACTACACTATACACTACTATACACTACTATACACTACACTATAGACTACTATACACTACACTATACACTACACTATACACTACAATGCACTACACTATACACTACACTACACTACTACACACTACACTACTACACTATACACTACTATACACTACACACTACACTACTATACACTACTATACACTACACTATACACTACACTACTATACACTACACTACTACACACTACACTACTACACTACGCTATACACTACTATACACTATACACTACACTATACACTACACTATACACCACACTATACACTACTATACACTACACTATACACTACTACACACTACACTATACACTACTATACACTACTATACACTACACTATACACTACACTACTATACACTACACTACTACACACTACACTACTACACTACGCTATACACTACTATACACTATACACTACACTATACACTACACTACTATACACCACACTACTATACACTCCACTACTATACACCACACTAATATACACTACACTACTATACACTACACTACTATACACCACACTATACACTACACTACTATACACTACACTATACACTCCACTACTATACACCACACTACTATACACTACACTACTATACACTACACTATACACTACACTACTATACACTACACTACTATACACCACACTATACACTACACTACTATACACTATACACTACACTACTACAAACCTGTCAACCCCTTGTCAGTGCCCTACCTCACTACAAACCAACTCACGCCTCACTGGTCACGCCGTGCCCCTTACAAATCTCAAAGTTCATCCTACAAAGTGCCAGCACGAGGAGGGAGAAACACAAACAGACTGAAACATTTTAATTTTATTTCTATTGAAACGTCCGCACACAGTAAGGACACAGAAAAATCAATCGCCCCGCACGAGAATAGGGGGCTAAGGGGCCGTCCATAATATGACGTCACAAAGCTCTGCCCCCCCCCCCCCCCCCAAATTTGTTTTATAAAACATGCTTCAAATCGCTGTAAACTATTGTCATTGTAGTAGTGCGTGTTTATTGTGGCGCTGCACTCTGATGTTGTAGGAAGAAAACATTTATTAAAAACGTTGATTTAATGCTGCAGGGATTCATATTTTTGGTTCTTTCGGTAAAGTCACGTAGAAGGGAAATAATAAAAAAAGAAATATATTTAAATATATATTTAAGAAATGTATGTTTTTTTTAAATAAAAAAAGTATATATATTTTTATTATTTTATTGTTTCCCTTCTACGTGACTTTACCGAAAGAACCACGAATAAATATATATTTTTATTTAATTTATTGTTTCCCTTCTACGCGACTTTATCGAAAGAACCAAGAATAAATATATATATATTTTTAATTTATTGTTTCCCTTCTACGTGACTTTACCGAAAGAACCAAGAATATTTATTAAAAAAGTATTCATTTATAAAGTTGCGCATTTTGATGTGACGTCACATTTCTTAAACCCCTCCCCCTCTCGTCACACATCGTCACAAAAGTTTGACCCCCCCCCCTTCAAATAGGTCCGTGACGTCATTTATGGACGGCCCCTAAGCAGCGTGGCGTGACAGCTCGGGAACCACGTGGGTTGCGGTGCGTCTTATATTCCGGACGAAGCTCACGGCAACGTTGTTGATGGTTCGGCTGCCGTGGCAACGGGCGAGTCCAACTGGAATCAATGGGGAGGGGGGGGGGCGGTTCTGGGTGAGTTCAAGGCGCAGGCCCTGCAACTGCCCTCTAAACGGCACTGCTGGTGGAAGGTACCAACTCAAAGTTGGAGTGGGGGGGTATTTAGTCAGTGATGATGATGGAGGGGATGGGGGTACAGCTGGTGGTGCATCTAGCGGTCGTCTCAGCCAACCCATGGCACCTGCAAGGTCTGTCCTGTGACCTCCTGCACCTAGCCTGGCACAGTAGGGGGGTACAGCTGGCGGTGCATCTAGCGGTCGTCTCAGCCAACCCATGGCACCTGCAGGGTCTGTCCCGTGACCACCTCCTGCACCTAGCCTGGCACGGCAGTCAACCCACGGCACCTGCAGGGTCTGTCCCGTGACCTCCTCCTGCACCTAGCCTGGCACAGTAGGGGGGGTACAGCTGGTGGTGCATCTACCGGTCGTGTCAGTCAGCCAACCCATGGCGCCTGCAGGGTCTGTCTCGAAAGGCGCACCTAGCCTGGCACTGCCCAGTAGCGTCCTTCGCGAGCCTCCTTCGCGAGCCTCCTTCCTCCACCTCTTCAACAACAAAGACAAAGATCCCCCGCGTAGCCTCGGGGGCAAGTGCAGTTAGCGAGTCGCACGAGGTTCAGTGTGGGGTGGTCAGCAACCAGCGCCACGCCCGGCCGCCTTTGTCTCCCCAGTGGCGATGTTTTACTACACACACACACCGCACCAGGTTACTCATTTGAGGCTGAGTCGACCTAGGGGAGGCCCAGGACCGGCTCAGATAATCGTCACTTGGTATTGGCGGCCGTGAGCGGGAATCGAACCCGGGTCTCCAGGTTGGTAGCGCAGCGTAGCGCTAACCGCTGCGCAACCGCTCCCCACACAAACACACTCACAAACTGTGTGTGTGTGTGGCCACGTTAAATACGCACTACTACAATGACAATAGTTTAAAGCGATTTGAAGCACGTTTTATTTAAAGCTTTCATGATTCGTATTCTTGTTTCTATCGGTAAAGTCACCACGTAGATAGGGAAACAATAAAATAATAAAACTATATATTTATTTTATTTTTATTGTTTTATGTTTTTATTATATATAGATTCATATTTTTATTATATATATAGATTCATATTCTTGGTTCTATATTTTTATTATATTTTTTTATTATTTTATTGGTTCCCTTCTACGTGACTTTACCGAAAGAACCAAGAATAAATATACATATTTTTTTTATTTTATTTTATTGTTTCCCTTCTACGTGACTTTACCGAAAGAACCAAGAATAAATATACATATTTTTTAATTTTATTTTATTGTTTCCCTTCTACGTGACTTTACCGAAAGAACCAATAATATGATTTGCAGCATGTTTTTTTTTTTGGGGGGGGGGGCAGAGTTTTGTGACGTCATATTTGAGGGGGGGGGGGTCTGACTCTTTGTGACGTCGTGTGACAAGTGGGGGTGGGGGGTCAAAATCGTTCAAAATCGCGTGACGTCATTTATGGACGGAACCCCTAGGGTAGGAGAGGCACCGGGCACCGCTGTGCAGCTGCGCTAACCGTTGCGCCACCGCTCCCTCCCCCCCCCACCCCACCTATCCATCAACCGACCACTAGAAACCTCCCCCCCCCCCTTGCTTAGTGGACTCGCCCGTTGCCAGGCGACGGTTGATGCTCAAACGGACGAAACCATCCTCACTCAAGAAGCCAAACGTGGCCAGCGAAACCGCGCACCGTGACCATCTCCAGCGCAATATTTAAAATATAAACATTACTTTTAAAACAACATAAATATACACACACGCACACGCACACATTCGAACGATTTGACAGAGTTGAGCGGTCATCGTTGTAAAAAAAAAAAAGATTAATAACAGTTTTTTTTTTAAATTAAATTTTATTCAATTATTCAACGTGAATTTACCGAAAGAGCTAAGCATATAAATTTTATTTGATTCTTCAAGGCGAAGAGGAGAATGGCGATGGATCAGGGCCTTGGATGTTATCGACGCTCGATGGCACGCAACCCGCTCCTCGTGAAGGTGACTACGGCTGTAGTTCTTGTTGTTGTTGCGGGTTCATAGTTGTCGCGGGTTTAAAGTTGTCGCGGGTTTAAAGTTGTCACGGGTTTTAAGTTGTCGCGGGTTTAAAGTTGTCGCGGGTTTTAAAATTGTTGTGGGTTTAAAATTGTTGGTGGGTTTAAAATTGTTGTGGGTTTAAAATTGTGGGTTTTTAAATTGTTGTGGGTTTAAAATTGTTGTGGGTTTTTAAAATTGTTGGTGGGTTTAAAATTGTTGTGGGTTTAAAATTGTGGGTTTTAAAATTCTTCTTTGGTTCTTTCGGTAAAGTCACGTAGAATGATAATAAAATAATAAATTGATAAAATAAAATAACACAATAATATTTTATCAATTTATTATTTTATTATCATTCTACGTGACTTTACCGAAAGAACCAAAGAAGATGAATCATTGCAGTCACGAAAGCTTTAAATCGGTTTTAAAATTGTTGTGGGTTTAAAATTGTGGGTTTTAAAATTGTTGTGGGTTTTAAAATTGTTGTGGGTTTGAAATTGTTGTGGGTTTAAAATTGTTGTGGGTTTTAAAATTGTTGTGGGTTTTAAAATTGTTTTGGGTTTAAAATTGTTGTGGGTTTAAAATTGTTGTGGGTTTTAAAATTGTTGTGGGTATTAAAATTGTTGTGGGTTTTAAAATTGTTGTGGGTTTAAAATTGTTGTGGGTTTAAAATTGGTGGCTTTAAAGTTGTTTTGGGTTTAAAATTGTTGTGGGTAATTGTTGTGGATTAAAATTGTTGTAGGTAAAAAATTTGTCGTGGGTTAAAGTTGTTGGAGGTTAAAGTTGTTGCGGGTTAAAATTGTTGTGGGTTAAAATTGTTGTGAGTTCAAATTGTTGTGGGTTAATATTGTCGTAGTTAAAATTGTTTTGGTTAAATTGTTGTGGTTAAAATTATTGTGGTTTTAAATTGTTGTGTGTATTTGTTGTGGTTAAATTATTGTAGTTAAATTGTTGTGGCTTAAAATGGTCGTAGGTTCAAATTGTTGTGGGTTTAAATTGTTGTGGGCAATTTTCGTGGTTGAAATTCCTGTGGGTTTAATTTTTGTGGTTTAAAGTTGTTGTGGTTTACAAGTGTGGTTAAAATTGTTGCGGGTAAAAGTTGTGGTTAAATTTGTGGATACAATTGTACGTGGGTAATTGTTGTGGTTGAAATTGTTGTGGTTTATTGTGTCTGTTGCTGTGGTTTTTGTGGTATTTAACGCGTGTGCGGTGGTTGGTTTGATTGTGGTGTTTGTGGCGGTTGTGGTGGTTGTTGTTGTGGTGGTTGTTTTTGGTGGTTGTCGTTGTGATGGTTGATTTGGTTGTTGTATTGAATTCCCCGCGTGGTGGTTTGTGGTGGTTGTGGTGGTCGTGGTTTAAATCTTTCTAGACGGCAGAGGGCGACACAGGCTAGGACAACGTTACATACCCACCACAAACACCATCATCACCATCACCAACATCATCACGATCACGATCACCACCATCATCACCATCATCATCACAACTATCACCATCATCACCTTCACCAACATCACCATCATCATCACAATCACCAACATCATCACAACTCCAATCATCATCACAATCACTATCACCAACATCACCATCATCACACTCACTATCACCAACATTACCATCATCACAACCATCATCATCACAATCACTTTCACCATCATCACCACCAGCATCACCACCATCATTATGTTGATGGGTGCCACGGTGGCTAGGAGATGTTAACTACCTCGCCTGGTATACAGGAGGTCGTGGGTTCGATCCCGACCCTGACGCCTGCTGCTGCTGTATATTTGGAGTCTGCGTGTCTCTCTCATCATCATCACGGTGGCTAGGAGATGTTAACTAGCTCGCCTTGTATACAGGAGGTCGTGGTTTCGATCCCGACCCTGATGCCTGCTGCTGTATATTTGGAGTTTGCGTGTCTCTCTCATCATCATCATCACGGTGGCTAGGAGATGTTAACTACCTCGCCTGGTCTATAGGAGGTCGTGGGTTCGATCCCGACCCTGACGCCTGCTGCTGTTGCTGTATATGTGGAGTGATGGCGGTGATGGTGGTGGTGATGATGGTGGTGATGGTGGTGGTGATGGTGGTGGTGATGATGGTGGTGATGGTGATGGTGGTGATGGTGGTGGTGATGATGATGATGGTGATGATGGTGATGATGGCGATGATTATGGTGGTGATGATCGTGGTGATGGTGGTGGTGATGGTGATGATGATGATGGTGATGATGGTGATGATGGCGATGATTATGGTGGTGATGATCGTGGTGATGGTGGTGATGGTGGTGATGATGATGGTGGTGATGATGGTGATGATGGTGGTGGCTGTGATGGTGCTGGTGATGATGGTGGTGGTGGTGATGATGGTGGTGATGGTGGTGATGGTGATGATGGTGATGATGATGGTGGTGATGGTGGTGGTGATGGTGGTGGTGATGGTGGTGGTGGTGATGGCGGTAGTGGTAATGATGGTGATGGTGGTGGTGGTGATGGTGGTGGTGATGGTGGTGAGCGGTTGTGCAGCGGTTAGCGCAACGCTGCGCTACGAATCCGGCGACCCGAGTTCGATTCCCGATCACGGCCATCAGCACCGCCCAGTGACGATTATCGGAACCGGTTCTGGGCCTCCCCTAGGTCGACTCAGCCTCAAATGAGTACCTGGAGCGGTGTGCAATAAACATCGGCACTGGGGGAGACAAAGGCGGCCGGGCGTGGTGCTGGCCACCCACCCCCTCGTGTACCGTTCCGGCCTTCATAGGTGCTGCTCGCTAACAGCCTGTAACAGGCTACATGGGAGATCTTTATCTTTATCTTTGGTGATGGTGGTGGTGATGGCGGTGGTGGTGATGGTGGTAGTGGTGATCGTGGTGATGGTGGTGGTAATGGTGGTGGTGATAACCTAAAATAAACTATCGTTTATTTGACCAGGTAAGGCCCCACTTTTTCTAAGACGATCGTGGTTCATTACCATCATCATCACAATCACTGTCACCATCATCATCATCGCATGGAGACACACAGAGACCCATAGAGACACACAGAGACCCATCGAGACACACAGTGGCCCATAGAGACACACAGAGACCCATAGAGACACACAGAAACCCATAGAGAAACACAGAGACCCATAGAGACACACAGAGACCTATAGAGACACACAGAGACCCATAGAGACACACAGAGACCCGTAGAGACCCACAGAGACCCATAGAGACAGACACACAGAGACCCATAGAGACCCACGGAGGCCCATAAAGACACACAGAGGCCTATAGAGACACACAGAGACCCATAGAGACACACAGAGGCCTATAGAGACACACAGAGACCCATAGAGACACACAGAGACCCATAGAGACACACAGAAACCCATAGAGACACACAGAGATCCATAGAGACACACAGAGAGCCATAGAGACACACAGAGACCCATAGAGACCCACAGAGACCCATAGAGACACACAGAAACCCATAGAGACACACAGAGATCCATAGAGACACACAGAGACCCATAGAGACACACAGAGACCCATAGAGACACACAGAGACCCATAGAGACACACAGAGACCCATAGAGACACACAGAGACCCCATAGAGACACACAGAGACCCATAGAGACACACAGAGACCCCATAGAGACACACAGAGACCCATAGAGACACACAGAGACCTATAGAGACACACAGAGACCCATAGAGACACACAGAGACCCATAGAGACCCACAGAGACCCATAGAGACAGACACAGAGACCCATAGAGACCACACGAGGACCCATAAGAGACACACAGAGACCCATAGAGACACACAGAGACCCATAGAGACACACAGAGGCCTATAGAGACACACAGAGACCCATAGAGACACACAGAGACCCATAGAGACACACAGAAACCCATAGAGACACACAGAGATCCATAGAGACACAGAGAGCCATAGAGACACACAGAGACCCATAGAGACCCACAGAGACCCATAGAGACACACAGAAACCCATAGAGACACACAGAGATCCATAGAGACACACAGAGACCCATAGAGACACACAGAGACCCATAGCGACACACAGAGACCCATAGAGACACACAGAGACCCATAGAGACACACAGAGACCCATAGAGACACACAGAGACCCATAGAGACACACAGAGACCCATAGAGACACACAGAGACCCATAGAGACACACAGAGATCCATAGAGACACACAGAGACCCATAGAGACACACAGAGACCCATAGCGACACACAGAGACCCATAGAGACACACAGAGACCCATAGAGACACACAGAGACCCATAGAGACACACAGAGAGCCATAGAGACACACAGAGACCCATAGAGACACACAGAGACCCATAGAGACACACAGAGACCCATAGAGACACACAGAGCCATAGAGACACACAGAGACCCATAGAGACACACAGAAACCCATAGAGACACACAGAGATCCATAGAGACACACAGAGACCCATAGAGACAGACACACAGAGACCCATAGAGACACACAGAGACCCATAGAGACACACAGAGCCATAGAGACACACAGAGACCCATAGAGACACACAGAAACTCATAGAGACACACAGAGATCCATAGAGACACACAGAGACCCATAGAGACACACAGAGACCCATATAGACACACAGAGACCCATAGAGACACACAGAGACCCATAGAGATACACAGAGACCCATAGAGACACACAGAGACCCATAGAGACACACAGAGACCCATAGAGACACACAGAGACCCATAGAGACACACAGAGACCCATAGAGACACACAGAGCCATAGAGACACATAGAGACCCATAGAGACACACAGAAACCCATAGAGACACACAGAGATCCATAGAGACACACAGAGACCCATAGAGACAGACACACAGAGACCCATAGAGACACACAGAGACCCATAGAGACACACAGAGCCATAGAGACACACAGAGACCCATAGAGACACACAGAAACCCATAGAGACACACAGAGATCCATAGAGACACACAGAGACCCATAGAGACACACAGAGACCCATATAGACACACAGAGACCCATAGAGACACACAGAGACCCATAGAGACCCACAGAGACCCATAGAGACACACAGAGACCCATAGAGACCCACAGGGACCCATAGAGACACACAGAGACCCATAGAGACACACAGAGACCCATAGAGACACACAGAGACCCATAGAGATACACAGAGACCCATAGAGATACACAGAGACCCATAGAGATACACAGAGATCCACACCACTCCCTCTGTGTGCGAGGCCACACCACTCCCTCTGTGTGTGAGGTCACACCACTCCCTCTGTGTGTGAGGTCACACCACTCCCTCTGTGTGTGAGGTCACACCACTCCCTCTGTGTGTGAGGTCACACCACTCCCTCGGTGTGCGAGGCCACACCACTCCCTCTGTGTGTGAGGCCACAACACTCCCTCTGTGTGTGCCACAGTGTGGGCAGCTTTTATAGGGCTGCTGCTACTCGCTAACAGCACTTGCCCCAACAGTCTATTGGAGGCTACACGGCGGATCTTTGTCTTTGTGCGTGTTGCTGCTACTCGCTACCAAGAGCACTTGCCCCGACAGTCTGTTGGAGGCTACACGGCGGACCTTTGTCTTTGTGTGTGTTGCTGCTACTCGCTACCAACAGCACTTGCCCCGACAGTCTGTTGGAGGCTACACGGGGGACCTTTGTCTTTGTGTGTGTTGCTGCTACTCGCTACCAAGAGCACTTGCCCCTACAGTCTGTTGGAGGCTACACGGGCGATCTTTGTCTTTGTGTGTGTTGCTGCTACTCGCTACCAACAGCACTTGCCCCTACAGCCTGTTAGAGGCTACACGGGGGACCTTTGCCTTTGTGTGTGTGTGGGTGTCGCGGTTTAGCGCTACGCTGTGCTACGAACCCGGCCGAGTTCGATTCCCGATCACCAACACCACCACCCAGTGAAGATTATCTGAAGCGGTGCCTGGGCCTCCCCTAGGTCGACTCGGCCTCAAATGAGTTACCTGGTGCTGTGTAGTAAACATCGCCACTGGGGGAGACAAAGGCGGTCGGGCGCGGTGCTGGCCACCCACCCCCTCGTGTGACGTGCCGGCCTTCATAGGTGCTGCTCGCTAACAGCACTTGCCCCTACAGTCTGTTACAGGCTACACGGGGGATCTTTGTCTTTGTATGTGCATGCATGTGTTTATGTGTATGTGTGTGTATGTATGTGTATGTATGTGTATGAATATGTGTGTATGTATGTGTATGTATGTATATGTGTGTATGTATATATGTGTATGTATGTATATCTATGTATATATGTGTATATATTTGTGTGTATGTATGTGCGTATGGGTGTATGTGTGTATGTATGTATATGTTATATATGTGTGTG
>NW_022638359.1:0-36708 GCF_010993605.1 Petromyzon marinus
CAGCAGCTGCAGCAGGAGCCGTAGCAGCTGCAGCAGGAGCTGTAACTGCTGTAGTATCTGCAGCAGGAGCTGTCACTGCTGTAGCATCTGCAGCAGGAGCCGTAGCAGCTGCAGCAGGAGCTACAGCTGTAGCAGCTGCAGCAGGAGCTGTAACTGCTGTAGCAGCTGCAGCAGGAGCCGTAACAACTGCAGCAGGAGCTGTCACTGCTGTAGCAGCTGCAGCAGGAGCCGTAGCAGCTGCAGCAGGAGCTACAGCTGTAGCAGCTGCAGCAGGAGCTGTCACTGCTGTAGCAGCTGCAGCAGGAGCCGTAGCAGCTGCAGCAGGAGCTACAGCTGTAGCAGCTGCAGCAGGAGCTGTCACTGCTGTAGCAGCTGCAGCAGGAGCTGTAACTGCTGTAGTAGCTGCAGCAGGAGCCGTAGCAGCTGCAGCAGGAGCTACAGCTGCAGCAGGAACTACAGCTGCAGCAGCTGCAGCAGGAGCTACAGCTGTAGCAGCCGCAGCTAGCTGCAGTAGTTGCAGCAGGGTCTGTAGCTGCTGTAGTAGTTGCAGCCAGGCCTCACTCAGGCTCCGCCACGTGCCCCACCGACCAGGCCTCACTCAGGCTACACCACGTGCCCCACCAACCAGGCCTCACTCAGGCTCTGCCACGTGCCCCACCGACCAGGCCTCACTCAGGCTACACCACGTACCCCACCAACCAGGCCTCACTCAGGCTCCGCCACGTGGCCGACCAACCAGGCCTCACTCAGGCTGCGCCACGTGCCAGACCAACCAGGCCTCAGTCAGGCTGCGCCACGTGCCTGACCAACCAGGCCTCACTCAGGCTACACCACGTGCCCCACCAACCAGGCCTCACTCAGGCTCCGCCACGTGCCCGACCAACCAGGCCTCACTTAGGCTCCGCCACGTGCCAGACCAACCAGGCCTCACTCAGGCTGTGCCACGTGCCCCACCAACCAGGCCTCACTCAGGCTCCGCCACGTGCCCGACCAACCAGGCCTCACTCAGGCTGCGCCACGTGCCTGACCAACCAGGCCTCACTCAGGCTCCGCCACGTGCCCGACCAACCAGGCCTCACTCAGGCTGCGCCACGTGCCTGACCAACCAGGCCTCACTCAGGCTGCGCCACGTGCCAGACCAACCAGGCCTCACTCAGGCTCTGCCACGTGCCCCACCAACCAGGCCTCACTCAGGCTCTCTACCTGTGCTGGTCAGGGCTTTCGAGCGGCTCTGAGCTTGGCTCCGTGCACGAATTTCTTTGCCTTCTCCTCCTCCTCCTCGTCGTCGTCCTCCTGGTCGTCGTCGGCTGTCGCCTAGCCAGGCGTCTCTCTCTCATCGTCGTCACCCTTTTACTACCCTCCACACAGCTCGTACAGCTGCTTTAGGTACGCGGTCCAGACCTCCACAGAGACCCTGGCTGACAGAGGTGTTCAGGATGGTTGAGAAAAAGCGACAGGCCCACTCTCATCGGCTACAGAATCCCACGTCAGAGAATGAGGAGGCTTACCGCAGCCTTCGCTCGGAGGTTCGGAGAGCCGTGAGGCGCTGCAAGGATGGGTGGTGGTCGCGGGTTGCTGAGGAGATGGAGTCTGCCTCAGTGGCCCGTGATCACAAATCTCTATTTAACTCCATAAAAAAAGTAACCTGCAGCGCCACACCTATAACCATCATTAGGGGAAAGGACGTGATCCAATCTCCAACCCCCAGGAACAGGTTTGCAGATTTGCTGAGCATTTCTGTGAGGTCCTGTGGGAGGGAAAATCCCTCAGCCAGGAAAACATCGTGGCACAAAGTGAGGATGACCCTGCTGAGGCTGCGGTGCCTCAAATATTGGAAGAAGTCGCCCCCAGTGAGTGGCTGGCTGAGGTGCCATCTGTTGAGGAAGTACTGAAGGCGATCCGGAGTCTGAGACCAGGAAAGGCAGCGGGCAGAGATGATCTCCCAAGCGAAATGCTGAGGGAGGGTGGCGTTTGTGCACAGGCTGCCCTATATGACATCATAACAACAGTCTGGACCACTGGACGGGTTCCGCAGGATTGGAAGGATGCCCTGGTGGTCCCCCTTTTTAAGAAGGGGGACCGCACAGACTGTAACAACTACAGGGGCATCTCACTCCTCAGTGTGCCGGGAAAGGTCCTGGCAAGGATTATTCAGCATCGCCTTGCCAGGCACGCTGAGGAGAGGCTTGCGGAGCCCCAATGCGGTTTCAGGAAAGGGCAGTCCTGCACAGATGCCATATTTTCTGTCCGTCTGCTACAGCAGAGGTGTAGGGAATTCCAACAAGACCTACATCTCTGCTTTATTGACCTGGTCAAGGCCTATGATACCATCAGTAGGCCTGGGCTCTGGGTCGTTCTTCGTGCTTTTTGAGTACCTGACCCTCTGCTCACGCTCATTAAGGACCTTCATGATGGTGAGCGGGCCCGGGTAAAACTACGTGGCCGGGAGTCAGAGCCATTCCCTGTACACCTTGGGGTGCGACAGGGATGTCCTCTGGCTCCCACATTATTTAACATCTATTTTGACTACGTAGTTCGTGAAGCCTTCAATCGCTGTACCGGGGGAATCTCCATATGGTACAGGTTAAATGGGAGGCTGATCGATGCCCGGGTGCGGTCAAGGGATGGCTCCCTATTGCTCAACCACGTTATGTATGCTGATGATTTGGTAATAGCTGCTCAGTCAGAGGATGAGTTGGAGACGCTGCTGCTGAGACTGGAGCGTGCCACTAAGAGGTGGGGCCTTACCATCAGCCCCACCAAAACTAAGCACCTGCCTGGGTATTTTGTAGCATCGGACACTCCACCCCCACAACTCCCAATCGGTGATGGGGCAGTTGTGGAGAGAGTGGAGAGTTTCCCATACCTGGGGTGTGCTTATGACTGGCTCCAGTTTAACAGCAGAGGTCTCACTCCGAATCAGTCGAGCGGCAATATCTTTTCATCGGTTGCGTAACGCTGTGTGGAAGCTACCTGGTCTGTCGCTCCGCACTAAGCTTCAGGTCTTCTCGGCCACGGTCATTCCCTCCCTTCTCTATGCTTGCGAAACGTGGACCCCCCTAATGGAACATCTTCGCCGGTTAGAAACATTTAGGCTGGCCTGCCTGCGATCCATCCTGGGTTTAACCAGACTGGATTGTGTGAGGAGCTCACAAATCCTTGAAAGATCTGGGCAAGGTCCCATCGGTGAGCTCCTCCGGCGGGCAAGGCTGCGATGGCTGGGTCATGTAGCCCGCATGCCCAGCCACCGCATGCCGAAACAGCTTTTGTTCGGCCGGATTGAGGGGGCTAAGCGGGCGCGGCACGGGCTAGAGAAGAGATGGGGTGATGTGGTACAGGAGGACGTGGAGCTGAGTGGACTTGCCGATGACTGGTACCAGCGGTGTCAAGATCGGCCTCTGTGGAGGAGGCTCGTGAAGGATGCTACTGGGCAGTTGGAGGTAGTCGCCCTCCAACAACAACGGAGGGCGGAGGAGCGACGCTCAGAACAACGAGCGGAGCGCCGGGTGGCTAAAGCACAGCAGGTTGGCACAGTAGGGGGCACAGGTGGTGCATCAGCCAGTCATCTCAGTCATCTCAGTCAGTCGACCCGTGGCACCTGGGTCTGCCCCGTGACCTCCTGCCAGCGGGCGTTCGACACTTCACGTGGCCTCAGGGTGCACATAGCCTGGCACAAGCGTCGTGGTGACGTCACCGCCACTTAGTGGCGATTGGCGGTTGTTGTTGTTGTTGTTGTGTGTAGGTGTGTGTGTGTGTGTAGGTGTGTAGTGTGTGGGTGTGTAGGTGTGTAGGTGTGTGGGTGTGGAGGTGTGTGGGTGTGTAGGTTTGTGGGTGTGTCGGTGTATGGGTGTAGGTGTGTGTGTGTGTAGGTGTGTAGGTGTGTGGGTGTGTAGGTGTGTAGGTGTGTAGGTGTGTGGGTGTGTAGGTGTGTGTAGGTGTGTGGGTGTGTGGGTGTGTGGGTACGTGGGTGTGTAGGTGTGTGTAGGTACGTGGGTGTGTAGGTGTGTGTAGGTGTGTGGGAGTGTGGGTGTGTAGGTGTGTGGGTATGTGGGTGTGTGGGTGTGTGGGTACGTGGGTGTGTAGGTGTGTGTAGGTGTGTGGGTGTGTAGGTGTGTGTGTGTGTAGGTGTGTAGGTGTGTAGGTGTGTGGGTGTGTGGGTGTGTGTAGGTGTGTAGGTGTGTGGGTGTGTGTAGGTGTGTAGGTGTGTGGGTGTGTATGTGTGTGGGTGTGGAGGTGTGTGTGTGAATGTGGGTGTGTGGGTGTGTGTAGGTGTGTGGGTGTGTGTGTGTAGGTGTGTGTGAGTGTGGGTGTGTAGGTGCGTGTGTGTAGGTGTGTAGGTGTGTGGGTGTGTGGGTGTGTGGGTGTGTAGGTGTGTAGGTGTGTGTGTGTAGGTGTGTGGGTGTGTAGGTGTGTAGGTGTGTGTGAGTGTAGGTGTGTGTGTAGGTGTGTGGGTGTGTGGGTGTGTAGGTGTGTGGGTGTGTGGGTGTGTGGGTGTGTGGGAGTGTGGGTGTGTGGGTGTGTGGGTGTGTGGGTGTGTAGGTGTGTGGGTGTGTAGGTGTGTGGGTGTGTGGGTGTGTGGGTGTGTAGGTGTGTTGGTGTGTTGGTGTGTGGGTGTGTAGGTAAGTGGGTGTGTGGGTGTGTGGGTGTGTGGGTGTGTAGGTGTGTGGGTGTGGAAGTGTGTGTGTAGGTGTGTGTGTGTAGGTGTGTGTGTGTAGGTGTGTGGGTGTGTGGGTGTGTGGGTGTGTGGGTGTGTAGGTGTGTTGGTGTGTGGGTGTGTGGGTGTGTAGGTAAGTGGGTGTGTGGGTGTGTGGGTGTGTGATCAGTCTTTAATTTTATTTTTATATTTAAAGCTTTCCTGACTGCAGTAATTCATACTCTTAGCTCTTTCGGTAAAGTCACCACGTTGAAGGGAAACAATAAAATAAAAAAATATATATACACAAAACAATATTGTTTTACGTATCGTTTAATATATATTTTTATTATTATTTTATTGTTTCCCTTAAACGTGACTTTACCGAAAGAACCAAGAATAATAATTTTATTTCGATTTAAAGCTTTCGTGACTGCAAGGATTCATAATCTTTGGTTATTTCGGTAAAGTCACCACCACGTAGAGTGAGAATAAAATAATAAATTGATACGTGACTTTACCGACAGAATCAAAGAATAATTTTATTGTTTTATATTTTTATTATTTTATTGTTTCCCTATCTACGTGGTGGTGACGTTACCCAAAGAACCAAGAATAATAATTTTATTGTTTTATATTTTTATTATTTTATTGTTTCCCTATCTACGTGGTGGTGACGTTACCCAAAGAACCAAGAATAATAATTTTATTGTTTTACAATAATTTTATTGTTTTATATTTTTATTATTTTATTGTTTCCCTATCTACGTGGTGGTGACGTTACCCAAAGAACCAAGAATAATAATTTTATTGGTTTATATTTTTATTATTTTATTGTTTCCCTATCTACGTGGTGGTGACGTTACCCAAAGAACCAAGAATAATAATTTTATTGTTTTATATTTTTATTATTTTATTGTTTCCCTATCTACGTGGTGGTGACGTTACCCAAAGAACCAAGAATAATAATTTTATTGTTTTACAACAATTGTATTGTTTTATATTTTATTATTTTATTGTTTCCCTTCTATGTGGTGGTGACTTTACCCAAAGAGCTAAGAATATGAACTTACTGCTGCCACAAAAGCTTTAAATCAAAATTTAAGGGAAATAGTAATAGGTTTTTTAGCCTTTTAACTGGCACAAAAAACTGACACCTTTTATTCAAGGCATCAATGTTTGCAATAACCACAACACAAGCAGTGAAAATGCAACACAAAAAAGACACAACTCTGATAATAATAATATTGGTACTGTCCTTGAATTTGATTGGTTCACACCCGAGTTAAAAGGGTAAAAACCTATTCCTATATCTTGTTACTGGCAAAGGAGGTCTTATAATGTAAATGTTCACCCCGAGCACCTCAATAACTCTGACAGTTCGCTGTTTTTTTAGTTGTACGCCTTTTGGCGTCTTCTGGTCCAACACCAGTGGAGACTAAAGGGGCTCTAAGAAAAGCCGTCTCTGGTGTGGACCAATCAAATTCAAGGACAGTGCCAATATTATTATTATCAGAGTTGTCTTTTTTTGTTTGCATTTTGACTGCTTGTGTTGTGGTTATTGCAAACACGATCCCTTGAATAAAGGTGTCAGTTTTTGTGCCATTTAAAAGGCTAAAAAACCTATTCCTATATCTTGTTACTGGCAAAGGAGGTCTTATAATGTAAATGTTCACCCCGAGCACCTCAATAACTCTGATAGTTCGCTGTTTTTGAGTTGTACGCCTTTTGGCGTCTTCTGGTCCAACACCAATGGAGAGACTAAAGGGCTCTAAGAAAAGCCGTCTCTGGTGTGGACCAATCAAATTCAAGGACAGTGCCAATATTATTATTATCAGAGTTGTCTATTTTTTTTGTTTTAATTTTGACTGCTTGTGTTGTGGTTATTGCAAACATTGATGCCTTGAATAAAGGTGTCAGTTTTTGTGCCAGTTAAAAGGGTAAAACCTATTCCTATATCTTGTTACTGGCAAAGGAGGTCTCATAATGTAAATTCTCACCCCGAGCACCTCAATAACTCTGATAGTGGCGCTGTTTTTTTAGTTGTACGCCTTTTGGCTTCTTCTGGTCCAACACCAGTGGAGAGACTAAAGGGGCTCTAAGAAAAGCCGTCTCTGGTGTGGACCAATCAAATTCAAGGACAGTGCCAATAATATTATTATCAGAGTTGTCTATTTTTTTAAATTTAATTTTGACTGCTTGTGTTGTGGCTATTGCAAACATTGATGCCTTGAATAAAAGGTGTCAGTTTTTGTGCCAGTTAAAAGGCTAAAAAACCTATTCCTATATCTTGTTACTGGCCAAGGAGGTCACATAATGTAAATGTTCACCCCGAGCACCTCAATAACTCTGATAGTTCGCTGTTTTTTTAGTTGTACGCCTTTTGGCGTCTTCTGGTCCAACACCAGTGGAGAGACTAAAGGGGCTCTAAGAAAAGCCGTCTCTGGTGTGGACCAATCAAATTCAAGGACAGTGCCAATAATATTATTATCAGAGTTGTCTATTTTTTTAAATTTAATTTTGACTGCTTGTGTTGTGGCTATTGCAAACATTGATGCCTTGAATAAAAGGTGTCAGTTTTTTGTGGCCAGTTTTAAAAGGGTAAAAAAAACCTATTCCTGTATCTTTGTCACCGGCAAAAAGGAGATCTCGTAATTTAAGGGGAATGTTTCCGGCAAAAAAAGTTTCACCGCTGAGTGCCAATCGGCGTCGTTCAACACGTGCCCCACTCCACCATGCGCGACACGAGCCTCACCGCGGGGTGATGCCGGTGGCCGGGGTAAGTGAGTAACCCTGGCCGGTCCAAAGTCAAATCGAGCGAAGCGTTAGAAGGAATTCTCTGAGCGGAGGGAGCTACACAAAAATCGGCGCCGACGGAATGTGTCGCTCGCTCGCTCGCTCAAACACTCAGTCAGTCAGTCACTCAGTCACTCAGTCACTCACTCAGTCAGTTAGTCACTCAGTCAGTCACTCACTCAGTTAGTCACTCACTCAGTCACTCAGTCACTCAGTCAGTCACTCAGTCACTCAGTCACTCACTCAGTCACTCAGTCAGTCACTCACTCAGTCACTCACTCAGTCACTCAGTCAGTCACTCAGTCACTCACTCAGTCACTCAGTCACTCACTCAGTCACTCACTCAACCACTCATTCACTCACTCACCCACTCACTCACTCAGTCACTCACTCAGTCACTCACTCACTCAGTCACTCAATCAGTCAGTCACTCAGTCAGCCACTCAGTCACTCACTCAGTCAGTCACTCAGTCACTCACTCACTCACTCAGTCACTCAGTCACTCACTCACTCAGTCACTCAGTCACTCACTCAGTCACTCACTCAACCACTCATTCACTCACTCACCCACTCACTCACTCACTCAGTCACTCACTCAGTCACTCACTCAGTCACTCAGTCACTCACTCAGTCAGTCACTCAGTCACTCACTCAGTCACTCACTCAGTCACTCAGTCACTCACTCAGTCACTCAGTCACTCACTCAGTCAGTCACTCACTCACTCAGTCACTCACTCAGTCACTCACTCAACCACTCAGTCACTCACTCAACCACTCAGTCACTCACTCACTCACTCAGTCACTCACTCAGTCACTCAGTCACTCGCTCAGTCACTCAGTCACTCAGTCACTTAGTCACTCACTCAGTCACTCACTCAACCACTCATTCACTCACTCACCCACTCACTCACTCACTCAGTCACTCAGTCAGTCACTCACTCAGTCACTCACTCAGTCACTCAGTCAGTCACTCAGTCACTCACTCAGTCACTCAGTCACTCACTCAGTCACTCACTCAACCACTCATTCACTCACTCACCCACTCACTCACTCACTCAGTCACTCACTCAGTCACTCACTCACTCAGTCACTCAATCAGTCAGTCACTCAGTCAGCCACTCAGTCACTCACTCAGTCAGTCACTCAGTCACTCACTCACTCACTCAGTCACTCAGTCACTCAGTCACTCAGTCACTCACTCAGTCACTCACTCAACCACTCATTCACTCACTCACCCACTCACTCACTCACTCAGTCACTCACTCAGTCACTCACTCAGTCACTCAGTCACTCACTCAGTCAGTCACTCAGTCACTCACTCAGTCACTCACTCAGTCACTCAGTCACTCACTCAGTCACTCAGTCACTCACTCAGTCAGTCACTCACTCACTCAGTCACTCACTCAGTCACTCACTCAACCACTCAGTCACTCACTCAACCACTCAGTCACTCACTCACTCACTCAGTCACTCACTCAGTCACTCAGTCACTCGCTCAGTCACTCAGTCACTCAGTCACTTAGTCACTCACTCAGTCACTCACTCAACCACTCATTCACTCACTCACCCACTCACTCACTCACTCAGTCACTCACTCAGTCACTCAGTCACTCAGTCAGTCACTCACTCAGTCACTCAGTCAGTCACTCACTCACTCACTCAGTCACTCAGTCACTCAGTCAGTCACTCACTCAGTCACTCAGTCACTCACTCAGTCACTCACTCACTCAGTCACTCAGTCAGTCACTCACTCAGTCACTCAGTCACTCAGTCACTCACTCAGTCACTCACTCAGTCACTCAGTCACTCACTCAGTCACTCCCTCAGTCAGTCACTCACTCACTCAGTCAGTAACTCACTCAGTCAGTTACTCACTCACTCAGTCAGTCACTCAGTCAGTCACTCAGTCAGTCACTCAGTCACTCACTCACTCAGTCAGTCACTCACTCACTCACTCAGTCAGTCACTCAGTCAATCACTCACTCACTCACTCAGTCACTCAGTCACTCAGTCACTCAGTTACTCACTCAGTCAGTCACTCACTCACTCAGTCACTCACCTACTCAGTCACTCACTCAGTCAGTGACTCAGTCACTCACTCACTCAGTCAGTCACTCACTCACTCACTCAGTCAGTCACTCAGTCAATCACTCAGTCACTCACTCAGTCAGTCACTCAGTCAGTCACTCAGTCACTCACTCACTCAGTCAGTCACTCACTCACTCAGTCACTCAGTCACTCAGTCACTCACTCACTCAGTCAGTCACTCACTCACTCAGTCACTCACTCACTCAGTCACTCACTCAGTCAGTCACTCAGTCAGTGACTCAGTCACTCACTCACTCAGTCAGCCACTCACTCACTCAGTCAGTCACTCACTCACTCAGTCACTCAGTCACTCAGTCACTCACTCACTCAGTCACTCACTCAGTCACTCACTCAGTCACTCAGTCACTCACTCACTCAGTCAGTCACTCACTCACTCACTCAGTCACTCAGTCACTCACTCAGTCACTCACTCCGTCACTCACTCACTCACACATACACTCACTCAACCACTCACTCACTCAGTCACTCAGTCACTCACTCAGTCACTCACTCAATCACTCACTCACACACTTACTCACTCAACCACTCACTCACTCAACCACTCACTCAACCACTCACTCAACCACACACTCAGTCACTCACTCACACATACACTCACTCACACACTCGCTCACTCACTCACACACTCACACACTCATCCACTCACCCACCCACTCACCCACACACTCACTCAACCACTCACTCACTCACCTACACACTCATTTACTTACTCAACCACTCACTCACCCACACACTCACCCACCCACCCATTCACCCACTCACCCACCCACCCACTCATCCACCCACCCACCCACCCACTCACCCACTCACTCACTCACCCACCCACACACCCACACACTCACCCACACACTCACTCACCTACACACTCACTCATCCACTCACTTACCCACTCACGCATCCACTCACTCAACCACTCACACACTCACTCACCCACTCACTCACTCACACACTCACTCACTCACCCACACACTCACTCACCCACTGACTCACTCCACTCACCCACCCACTCACCCCACTCACTCCACTCACTCACCAACTCACTCAACCACTCACTCACTCACTCAACCACTCACTCACCCACAAACTCAACCACTCACTCACTCAACCACTCACTCACTCACGCATACACTCACCCACTCACTCAACCATTCACTCACTCACTCACTTACTCACTCACTCACCCACTCACTCACCCACACACTCACTCACACACTCACTCACTCAACCACTCACCCACTCACCCACTCACTCACTCACTCACCCACTCACTCACTCACACACCCACTCATACACACACTCACTCACTCACTCACCCACTCACTCACTCACTCACCCACTCACTCACTCACCCACTCACCCACACACTCACTCACTCACCCACTCACTCACTCAACCACTCACTCACCCACTCCCTCACTCAACCACTCATCCACTCACTCACCCACCCACTCACTCACCCACACACTCACTCACCAACACACTCACTCACCCACTCACTCACTCAACCACTAACTCACTCACTCAACCACTAACTCACTCACTCACCCACTCACTCACTCAAGCACTCACTCACTCGCCCACTGACTCACTCCACTCACCCACTCACCCACCCGACCCACCCACTCACTCACCCACCCACTAACCCACGCACTCACTCCACTCACCCACCCACTCACCCATACACTCACTCAATCACTCACACACACCCACTCACTCAATCACTTACTCACCCACTCACCCACTCACTCACTCAACCACTCATTCACCCACTCACTCACCCACCCACTCACCCATCCACCCACTCACTCACTCACCCACCCACTCACCCACTCACTCACCCACTCACTCACCCACCCACTCACCCATCCACCCACTCAATCACAGCGAGAACCACGACATACTTTAGTAGCTTGTTGTAACATGCTTCATGGCATTTACACTATCATGTGGACTGCACAGTGACATTAATGTACACTCACTCACCCCACTCACTCACACACTCACTCACTCACACACTCACTCACTCATACACTCACTCACTCACACACTCACTCACCCACTCACTCACTCACTCACCCACTCACTCACTCATCCTCTCACTCACCCACTCACTCACCCACTCACTCACTCACTCACCCACTCACTCATCCTCTCACTCACCCACTCACTCACCCCACTCACTCACTCACTCACACACTCACTCACTCACCCACTCACTCACACACCCCACTCACTCACACACTCACACACTCACCTCACTCATTCACTCACTCACTCACACACTCACTCACACACCCCACTCACTCACTCACACACTCACTCACTCACCCACTCACTCACTCACACACTCACTCACTCACCCCACTCATTCACTCACTCACTCACACACTCACTCACACACCCCACTCACTCACCCACTCACTCACTCACCCCACTCACTCACTCACTCACCCACTCACCCCACTCACTCACTCACTCACCCCACTCACACACTCACTCACACACCCCACTCACTCACCCACTCACTCACTCACCCACTCACTCACTTACTCACTCACCCACTCACCCACTCACTCATTCATCCACTCACTCACTCACTCAACCACTCACCCACTCACTCACCCACTCACTCACACACTCACTTACCCACTCACTCACCCACTCACTCACACACTCACTCACCCACTCACTCACACACTCATTCACCCCACTCACTCACTCACCCACTCACTCACACACTCACTCACACACTCACCCACTCACTCACTTACCCACTCACTCACTCACACACTCACTCACACACTCACTCCCCCACTCACTCACCCACTCACTCACTCACACACTCACCTACACACTCACCCCACTCATTCACTCACTCACCCCACTCACTCACTCACCCCACTCATTCACTCACTCACCCCACTCACACACTCACTCACCCCACTCATTCACTCACTCACCCCACTCATTCACTCACTCACTCACACACTCACACACACACTCACTCACTCATCCACTCACTCATCCACTCACTCACCCACTCACTCACCCACTCACTTACTCACTCACTTACTCACTCACTCACGCATCCACTCACTCATCCACTCACTCATCCACTCACACACCCACTTTCTCACGCAAAGATCACCCCATATAGCCTTAACAGACTGTAGGGGCAAGTGCTGTTAGCGAGCACCTATGAAGGCCGAATCGGTACACGAGGGGGTGGGTGGCCAGCACCACGCCCGACCGCCTTTGTCTCCCTAGTGGCGATGTTTACACACCGCACCAGGTACTCATTTTAGGCTGAGTCGACCTAGGGGAGGCCCTGGACCGGTTCAGATAATCGTCACTGGCGGTGATGGCCGTGAGCGGGAATCGAACCCGGGTCGCCTGGTTCGTAGCGCAGCGTAGCGCTAACCGCTACACTACCGCTCCCTGGTCACTCACTCAACCACTCACTCACTCACTCACCCGGACACTCACTCACCCTCTCACCCATACACCTACTCCACCCACTCACTCACCCGGACACTCACTCACCCACTCACTCACTCAACCATTCACTCACTCACTCACCCACTCACTCACCCACACACTCAATCACCCACTCACTCACCCACACACTCACTCACCCACTCACTCACTCAACCACTCAACCACTCACCCACTCACTCACCCATTCACTCAACCACTCATTCAACCACTCACTCACTCACTCAACCACTCACTCACTCACCCGCACACCCATACACTCACCCACTCACTCACTCACTCAACCACACACCCACTCATCCACCCACTCACTCACCCACCCACTCACTCAACAACTCACTCACTCAACCACTATCTCACCCACTTACTCAACCACTCACTCACTCACCCACTCACTCGCTCAAGCACTCACTCACTCACCCACTCACCCACACACTCACTCACTCAACCACAGACTCACTCAACCACTCACTCACCCACTCACTCACTTAACCACTCACCCACTCATCCACACACTCACTCACTCACCCACTCACTCACTCAACCACTCACTCACCCTCTCACCCACACACTCACTCACTCACCCACTCACTCACTGAACCACTCACTCACCCACTCACTCACTCAACCACTCACCCACTCATCCACCCACTTACTCCCCGACCAACTCACTAACCCACACACTCACTCACCCACACACTCACCCACTCACTCACTCAACCACTAACTCACTCACTCAACCACTCACTCACCCACTCACTCACTCAAGTACTCACTCACTCACCCACTGACTCACCCACTCACTCACTCAACCACACACTCACCCAAACACTCACTCACCCACTGACTCACTCCACTCACCCACTGACCCACTCACTCAACCACTTACTCACTCACCCACTCACTCACCCACCCACTCACTCACTCACACACACCCACTCACCCCAATCACCCACTCACTCACCCACGCACTCACTCCACTCACCCACCCACTCACTCACCCACCCACCCACTCAATCACCCCACTCACTCACACACTCACTCACTCATCCACTCACTCACCCACTCACTCACCCCACTCACCCCACTCACTCAACCACTCACTCACTCATCCACTCACTCACCCACTCACCCCACTCACTCACTCACCCACCCACCCACTCACTCAACCACTCACTCACTCATCCACTCACTCACCCACCCACCCACTCACTTATCCACTCACTCATTCATCCACTCACTCACCCACTCACCCCACTCACTCAACCACTCACTCTCTCATTCACCCACTCACTCACTCAGTCACCTACCCACCCACAAACTCAACCACCCACCGACTCACCCACTCACCCACACACTCACCCACTCACGCATCCACTCACTGAACCACTCACACACCCACTCACTCATCCACTGACACACTCACTCACTCACTAACCCACTCACCCACCCACCCGCTCACTCAGTCACCCACCCACTCACCCACTCACCCACTCACTCACCCACCCACCCACTCACTCACCCACCCACCCACCCACTCACCCACCCACTAAATCACTGCGACACCCACTAAAACTTTAGTAACTTGTTGTAACTTTAGGCCTGGCATCAAAGTACACACCCACTCACTCACACTCACCCACACACTCACTCACAATCCCACTCCCTCACTCACTCACTCACCCACCCACTCACTCACCCCCTCACTCAACCACTCACCCACCCACTCACCCACCCACTCACTCACTCACCCACCCACCCACTCACTCACTCACTCACCCACTCACTCACTCAACCACTCACTCACCCACTCACCCACCCACTCACCCACTCATCCACTCACTCACTCACTCACCTACTCACCCACCCACTCATTCACTCAACCACTCACTCACCCACTCACCCACCCACTCACTCACTCACCCACTCACCCACTTATCCACTCACTAACTCACCCACTCACTCACCCACTCCAGCACTCACCCACCCACCCACTCACCCACTCACTCACACTCACCCACTAAACCACTCACTCACTCATCCGCTCACCCACCCACCCACTCACTCACCCACTCAACCACTCACTCACTCAACCACTTACTCACTCACCCATCACTCAACCACTCACGCACTCACCCACTCACTCACTCACTCACCCACTCAACCACTCACTCACCCACCCACTCACTCACTCACTCACCCACTCACTCACTCACTCAACCACTCACTCACTCACCCACTCACCCACTCACTCACTCAACCACTCACCCACTCACCCACCCACTCACTCACTCACTCGCCCACCCACTCACTCACCCACTCACTCAACCACTCACTCACCCACTCACCCACCCACTCACTCACTCACCCACCCACTCACTCACTCACCCACTCACTCACTCAACCACTCACTCACCCACTCACCCACCCACTCACCCACTCATCCACTCACTCACTCACTCACCTACTCACCCACCCACTCATTCACTCAACCACTCACTCACCCACTCACCCACCCACTCACTCACTCACCCACTCACCCACTTAACCACTCACTCACTCACCCACTCACTCACCCACTCCAGCACTCACCCACGCACCCACTCACCCACTCACTCACACTCACCCACTAAACCACTCACTCACTCATCCGCTCACCCACCCAACCACTCACTCACCCACTCAACCACTCACTCACTCAACCACTCACTCACTCACCCACTCAACCACTCACTCACCCACCCACTCACTCACTCACTCACCCACTCACTCACCCACTCACTCACTCAACCACTCAATCACTCACTCACCCACTCACCCACTCACTCACTCAACCACTCACCCACTCACCCACCCACTCACTCACTCACACTCACCCACTTAACCACTCACTCACTCATCCGCTCACTCACACACTCACTCACTCACCCACCCACTCACCCACCCACCCACTCACTCACCTACTCACTCACTCACCCACTCACTCACTCAACCACTCACCCACCCACTCACTCACTCACCCACTCACTTACTCACCCACCCACTCTCCCACTCACTCACTCAATCACTCCCTCACTCACTCACTCACCCACTCACTCACTCAACCACTCACCCACCCACCAACTCACCCACTCACTCACTCACCCACCCACCCACTCACCCACTCACCCACTTACCCACCCACTCACTCACCCACCCACTCACTCACTCACCCACCCACCCACTCACCCACCCACTCAATCACTGTGAGACCCTCTAAAACTTTAGTAACTTGTAACTTTAGGCCTGGCATCAAAGTACACAGTCACTCACTCACTCATCCGCTCACCCACACACTCACACTCACAATCCCACTCCCTCACTCACCCACCCACTCACTCACCCACTCACTCACTCAACCGCTCACTCACCCACTCACCCACTCACTCACTCACTCACCCACTCACTCACCCACTCCATCACTCACCCACCCACCCACCCACTCACCCACTCACCCACCCACTCACTCACTCACCCACCCACCCACTCACCCACCCACTCAATCACTGCGAGACCCACTAAAACTTTAGTAACTTGTAACTTTAGGCCTGGCATCAAAGTACACAGTCACTCACTCACTCATCCGCTCACCCACACACTCACACTCACAATCCCACTCCCTCACTCACTCACTCACCCACCCACTCACTCACCCACTCACTCACTCAACCACTCACTCACCCACTCACCCACCCACTCACTCACTCACTCACCCACTCACTCACCCACTCCATCACTCACCCACCCACCCACCCACTCACCCACTCACCCACTCACTCACCTACTCACCCACTCACTCACTCAACCACTCACCCACCCACTCACCCACTCACCCACTCACTCACCTACTCACCAACCCACTCACTCACCCACCCACTCACCCACTCACCCACTTAACCACTCACTCACTCACCCACTCACTCACCCACTCAGGCACTGCGAGACCCACTACAAACTTTAGTAACTTGTTGTAACTTTAGGTGTGGCATCAATGTACACACTCACTCACTCACACTCACCCACTAAACCACTCACTCACTCATCCGCTCACTCACACACTCACTCACACTCACTATCCCACTCCCTCACTCACTCACCCACCCACTCACTCACTCACCCACTCAACCACTCACTCACTCATCCACTCACTCACTCAACCACTCACTCACCCACCCACTCACTCACTCACCCACTCACCTACCCACCCACTCACTCACCCGCTCACCCACTCACTCAACCACCCACCCACCCACTCACCCACCCACCCACCCACTCACCCACCCACCCACCCACTCACCCACTCACCCACCCACTCACTCACCCACTCACCCACTTAACCACTCACTCACCCACTCACTCACTCACTCCATCACTCACCCAATCACCCACTCACTCACTCAACCACTGACCCACTCACCCACTCACTCACCCACTCACCCACCCACTCACTCACCCACCCATCCTCTCACCCCACCCCGATCCAAAGTTCCATCGTCTGACCTTTAAGCAGAATGTTCGGTCTGTTCAATGTTGCTAATGGTGCCTGAGTAGCAGCAGCATCAGCAGCAGCGCTGTTTGTGAGGACAATCAACTTGGCACACACAGAGGGCAGGGACAGAATGCCACGTCCGCCTTTGTATCTCCTCACACACAGCACTGCACACTCACTCACCTACACACTCACCTTCACACTCACCTACACACTCACCTACACACACACACTCACACACTCACTCACCTACACACTCACCTTCACACTCACCTACACACACACACACAGCTACTCACCTACACACTCACCTACACACTCACTCACACACTCACCTACACACTCACCCACACACTCACACACTCACCTACACACTCACCTACACACTCACCTACACACTCACCTACACACTCACCTTCACACTCACCCACACACACACAGCTACTCACCTACACACTCACCTACACACTCACTCACCTACACACTCACCTACACACTCACCCACACACTCACACACTCACCTACACACTCACTCACACACTCACCTACACACTCACCTACACACTCACCTACACACACACACTCACACACTCACTCACCTACACACTCACCTACACAACAACAACAACCGCCATTCGCCACGAAGTGGCGGTGACGTCACCACGACGCTTGTGCCAGGCTATGTGCACCTTGAGGCCACCTGAAGTGTCGAACCCTCGCTGGCAGGAGGTCACGGGGCAGACCCAGGTGCCACGGGTCGACTGACTGAGATGACTGGCTGATGCACCACCTGTGCCCCCTACTGTGCCAAGCCGCTGTGCTTTAGCCACCCGGCGCTCCGCTCGTTGTTGTGAGCGTCGCTCCTCCGCCCTCCGTTGTTGTTGGAGGGCGACTGCCTCCAACTGCCCAGTAGCATCCTTCACGAGCCTCCTCCACAGAGGCCGATCTTGACACCGCTGGTACCAGTCATCGGCAAGTCCACTCAGCTCCACGTCCTCCTGTAACACGTCACTCCATCTCTTCTCTAGCCCGTGCCTCCTGTACCACGTCACTCCATCTCTTCTCTAGCCCGTGCCTCCTGTACCACGTCACTCCATCTCTTCTATAGCCCGTGCCTCCTGTACCACGTCACTCCATCTCTTCACTAACGCGTGCCTCCTGTACCACGTCACTCCATCTCTAGCCCGTGCCTCCTGTACCACGTCACTCCATCTCTTCTCTAGACCCGTGCCTCCTGTACCACGTCACTCCATCTCTTCTGTAGCCCGTGCCACCCACCCACTCACCCATCACTCCATCTCTTCTCTAGCCCGTGCCACCCACCCACTCACCCATCACTCCATCTTTTCTCTAGCCCCGTGCCTCCTGTACCACGTCACTCCATCTCTTCTCTAGCCCGTGCCGGTTAGCCCAATTAGCCCCCTCGATCCGGCCGAACAAAAGCTGTTTGGGCATGCGGGCTACATGACCCAAGTTGAACCCCCTGGTGAGTGTGGGCCAAGTTGAACTGCTGGTGAGTCTGGCCAAGTTGAACCCCTGGTGAGTCTGGGCCAAGTTGAACCCCCTGGTGAGTCTGGCCAAGTTGAACCTCCTGGTGAGTCTGGACAAGTTGAACCCCTGGTGAGTCTGGCCAAGTTGAACTGCTGGTGAGTGAGGGCCAAGTTGAACCCCCTGGTGAGTTTGGGCCAAGTTGAACCCCTGGTGAGTCTGGGCCAAGTTGAACCCCCTGGTGAGTCTGGCCAAGTTGAACCTCCTGGTGAGTCTGGCCAAGTTGAACCCCTGGTGAGTGTGGGCCAAGTTGAACTGCTGGTGAGTGAGGGCCAAGTTGAACTGCTGGTGAGTCTGGCCAAGTTGAACCCCCTGGTGAGTCTGGCCAAGGTGAACCCCCTGGTGAGTGAGGGCCAAGTTGAACTTCTGGTGAGTGAGGGCCAAGTTGAACTGCTGGTGAGTCTGGCCAAGTTGAACCCCCTGGTGAGTGAGGGCCAAGTTGAACTGCTGGTGAGTGTGGGCCAAGTTGAACCCCCTGGTGAGTGTGGGCCAAGTTGAACCCCCTGGTGAGTGTGGGCCAAGTTGAACTTCTGGTGAGTCTGGCCAAGTTGAACTGCTGGTGAGTGTGGGCCAAGTTGAACCCCCTGGTGAGTCTGGCCAAGTTGAACCTCCTGGCGAGTCTGGCCAAGTTGAACTGCTGGTGAGTCTGGCCAAGTTGAACCCCTGGTGAGTGTGGGCCAAGTTGAACTGCTGGTGAGTGTGGGCCAAGTTGAACCCCCTGGTGAGTGTGGGCCAAGTTGAACCCCCTGGTGAGTGTGGGCCAAGTTGAACTTCTGGTGAGTCTGGCCAAGTTGAACTGCTGGTGAGTGTGGGCCAAGTTGAACCCCCTGGTGAGTCTGGCCAAGTTGAACTGCTGGTGAGTCTGGCCAAGTTGAACCCCTGGTGAGTGTGGGCCAAGTTGAACTGCTGGTGAGTGAGGGCCAAGTTGAACCCCCTGGTGAGTGATGGCCAAGTTGAACTGCTGGTGAGTGAGGGCCAAGTTGAACCCCCTGGTGAGTGATGGCCAAGTTGAACTGCTGGTGAGTGAGGGCCAAGTTGAACCCCCTGGTGAGTGAGGGCCAAGTTGAACTGCTGGTGAGTCTGGCCAAGTTGAACCCCTGGTGAGTGAGGGCCAAGTTGAACCCCTGGTGAGTGTGGGCCAAGTTGAACTGCTGATGAGTCTGGGCCAAGTTGAACCCCTGGTGAGTGAGGGCCAAGTTGAACTGCTGATGAGTCTGGGCCAAGTTGAACCCCTGGTGAGTGAGGGCCAAGTTGAACCCCCCGGTGAGTGAGGGCCAAGTTGAACCCCCTGGTGAGTCTGGCCAAGTTGAACTGCTGGTGAGTCTTGCCAAGTTAAACCCCTGGTGAGTGAGGGCCAAGTTGAACCCCTGGTGATTGAGGGCAAAGTTGAACTGCTGGTGAGTGAGGGCCAAGTTGAACCCCCTGGTGAGTCTGGCCAAGTTGAACTGCTGGTGAGTGAGGGCCAAGTTGAACCCCTGGTGAGTGAGGGCCAAGTTGAACTGCTGGTGAGTCTGGGCCAAGTTGAACCGCCTGGTGAGTGTGGGCCAAGTTGAATTGCTGGTGAGTCTGGCCAAGTTGAACCCCTCGTGAGTCTGGCCAAGTTGAACTGCTGATGAGTATTGCCAAGTTGAACCCCCTGGTGAGTGTGGGCCAAGTTGAACTGCTGGTGAGTCTGGGCCAAGTTGAACCCCTGGTGAGTCTGGCCAAGTTGAACCCCCTGGTGAGTGTGGGCCAAGTTGAACCCCCTGGTGAGTGAGGGCCAATTTGAACTGCTGGTGAGTCTGGGCCAAGTTGAACTGCTGGTGAGTGAGGGCCAAGTTGAACTGCTGGTGAGTGATGGCCAAGTTGAACTCCTGGTGAGTCTGGCCAAGTTGAACCCCCTGGTGAGTCTGGCCAAGTTGAACTGCTGGTGAGTCTTGCCAAGTTGAACCCCCTGGTGAGTCTGGCCAAGTTGAACTGCTGGTGAGTCTGGCCAAGTTGAACCCCTGGTGAGTGAGGGCCAAGTTGAACTCCTGGTGAGTCTGGCCAAGTTGAACCCCTGGTGAGTGTGGGCCAAGTTCAACTGCTGGTGAGTCTGGCCAAGTTGAACTGTTGGTGAGTGAGGGCCAAGTTGAACTGCTGGTGAGTGAGGGCCAAGTTGAACCCCTGGTGAGTGAGGGCCAAGTTGAACTGCTGGTGAGTCTGGCCAAGTTGAACTGCTGGTGAGTGAGGGCCAAGTTGAACCCCCTGGTGAGTCTGGCCAAGTTGAACTGCTGGTGAGTGAGGGCCAAGTTGAACTGCTGGTGAGTGAGGGCCAAGTTGAACTGCTGATGAGTCTGGCCAAGTTGAACCCCCTGGTGAGTCTGGCCAAGTTGAACCCCCTGGTGAGTCTGGCCAAGTTGAACCCCTGGTGAGTGAGGGCCAAGTTGAACTGCTGGTGAGTCTGGGCCAAGTTGAACCCCTCGTGAGTCTGGCCAAGTTGAACTGCTGATGAGTATTGCCAAGTTGAACCCCTGGTGAGTGAGGGCCAAGTTGAACCCCCTGTTGAGTCTGGCCAAGTTGAACTGCTGATGAGTGTGGGCCAAGTTGAACCCCTGGTGAGTCTGGCCAAGTTGAACCCCTGGTGAGTGTGGGCCAAGTTGAACCCCTGGTGAGTGAGGGCCAAGTTGAACTGCTGGTGAGTGAGGGCCAAGTTGAACCCCCTGGTGAGTGAGGGCCAAGTTGAACTGCTGGTGAGTGTGGGCCAAGTTGAACCCCCTGGTGAGTCTGGCCAAGTTGAACCCCTGGTGAGTGAGGGCCAAGTTGAACCCCCTGGTGAGTGAGGGCCAAGTTGAACCCCTGGTGAGTGAGGGCCAAGTTGAACCTCTGGTGAGTGAGGGCCAAGTTGAACCTCTGGTGAGTCTGGGTCAAGTTGAACTGCTGGTGAGTGTTGGCCAAGTTGAACCCCTGGTGAGTCTGGCCAAGTTGAACCCCTCGTGAGTGTGGGCCAAGTTGAACCCCCTGGTGAGTCTGGGCCAAGTTGAACTGCTGGTGAGTGAGGGCCAAGTTGAACTGCTGGTGAGTCTTGCCAAGTTGAACCGCTGATGAGTGAGGGCCAAGTTGAACTGCTGGTGAGTGAGGGCCAAGTTGAACCCCTCGTGAGTGTGGGCCAAGTTGAACTGCTGGTGAGTGAGGGCCAAGTTGAACTGCTGGTGAGTGTGGCCAAGTGGAATCCCCTGGTGAGTGTGGGCCAAGTTGAACCCGCTGGTGAGTGTGGGCCAAGTTGAACCCCCTGGTGAGTGTGGGCCAAGTTGAACTGCTGGTGAGTGAGGGCCAAGTTGAACTGCTGGTGAGTGTGGGCCAAGTTGAACCCCCTGGTGAGTGTGGGCCAAGTTGAACTGCTGGTGAGTCTGGCCAAGTTGAAACCCTGGTGAGTGTGGGCCAAGTTGAACTGCTGGTGAGTGTGGGCCAAGTTGAACTGCTGGTGAGTGAGGGCCAAGTTGAACTGCTGGTGAGTCTGGCCAAGTTGAACCCCCTGGTGAGTGAGGGCCAAGTTGAACTGCTGGTGAGTGATGGCCAAGTTGAACCCCCTGGTGAGTCTGGCCAACTTGAACCCCCTGATGAGTGAGGGCCAAGTTGAACTGCTGGTGAGTGAGGGCCAAGTTGAACCCCCTGGTGAGTGTGGGCCAAGTTGAACCCCTGGTGAGTGAGGGCCAAGTTGAACCCCCTGGTGAGTGTGGGCCAAGTTGAACTGCTGGTGAGTCTGGCCAAGTTGAACTGCTGGTGAGTGAGGGCCAAGTTGAACCCCCTGGTGAGTCTGGCCAAGTTGAACTGCTGGTGAGTGAGGGCCAAGTTGAACTGCTGGTGAGTCTGGGCCAAGTTGAACTGCTGGTGAGTGAGGGCCAAGTTGAACCCCCTGGTGAGTGTGGGCCAAGTTGAACTGCTGGTGAGTGAGGGCCAAGTTGAACCCCTGGTGAGTGAGGGCCAAGTTGAACCCCTGGTGAGTGTGGGCCAAGTTGAACTGCTGGTGAGTGTGGGCCAAGTTGAACCCCTGGTGAGTCTGGACAAGTTGAACTGCTGATGAGTCTTGCCAAGTTGAACCCCTGGTGAGTGAGGGCCAAGTTGAACCTCTGGTGAGTCTGGCCAAGCTGAACTGCTGGTGAGTCTGGACAAGTTGAACTGCTGATGAGTCTTGCCAAGTTGAACCCCTGGTGAGTCTGGACAAGTTGAACTGCTGATGAGTCTTGCCAAGTTGAACCCCTGGTGAGTGAGGGCCAAGTTGAACCCCCTGTTGAGTCTGGCCAAGTTGAACTGCTGATGAGTGTGGGCCAAGTTGAACCCCTGGTGAGTGTGGGCCAAGTTGAACTGCTGGTGAGTGAGGGCCAAGTTGAACCCCTGGTGAGTGAGGGCCAAGTTGAACCCCTGGTGAGTGTGGGCCAAGTTGAACTGCTGGTGAGTGTGGGCCAAGTTGAACCCCTGGTGAGTCTGGACAAGTTGAACTGCTGATGAGTCTTGCCAAGTTGAACCCCTGGTGAGTGAGGGCCAAGTTGAACCTCTGGTGAGTCTGGCCAAGCTGAACTGCTGGTGAGTCTGGACAAGTTGAACTGCTGATGAGTCTTGCCAAGTTGAACCCCTGGTGAGTCTGGACAAGTTGAACTGCTGATGAGTCTTGCCAAGTTGAACCCCTGGTGAGTGAGGGCCAAGTTGAACCCCCTGTTGAGTCTGGCCAAGTTGAACTGCTGATGAGTGTGGGCCAAGTTGAACCCCTGGTGAGTGTGGGCCAAGTTGAACTGCTGGTGAGTGAGGGCCAAGTTGAACCCCCTGGTAAATGTCCTCAGCAACCCGCGACCACCACCTATCATCCTTGCAGCGCCTCACGGCTCTCCGAACCTCCGAGCGAAGGCTGCGGTAAGCCTCCTCATTCTCCGACGTAGGATGCTGTAGCCGATGAGAGTGGGCCTGTCGCTTTTTTTCTCAGCCAGCCTGAACACCTCCTCTGTCAGCCAGGGTCTCTGGAGAGGTCTGGACTGCGTACCCAAAGCAGCCATTGCAGCTTGCATGAGTCACAGTCCTAAACCTCGCCCATTTACCCTCCACATCAGGAGGAGTGGGGGACGTTGCCAACTCCAGCCGCAAGCGATGATGAAATTCTCGCTTGCAACTTTCATCAGATAACTGAGACCAGGCCACTTTGGGTTTGAATGGGGTCCTGGGTGTACACCCACCACCGGAGTGGAAGAATGGCAGGCGCATCTTACAGATGACTAGTCGATGGTCAGAGGGCAGGATCAGCTCCACGGTAGGTCCTGGTGTCAAGGACATGGGCCCGCATCCGCTGGTCCGTCACTATGTAGTCCAGCAGATGTTCTTGCTTGGACCCGGCATGCATCCATGTTGTTGTGTGGATGCGCCGATGCCGGAACAGCGTGTTGGTAATTACAAGCCCATGGGCTGCACAAAAATCTAGCAGCCTCCTACCGTTGTTATTGAGCTGATCTGGCCCATGCCCTCCAATCACCCCAGACCAGGTGCCAGCATCATGAGCAACTCGGGCTTTGAAGTCACCCAACAAGATGACTCTATCCCGAGGGGCCACTTTAGCCAGCACCTGTGACAGGAGGTCATAGAAGGCATCTGACTCATCGGCCTTGCCTGCATCCCTCCACGGATGTTCGTCTTCGGTGGGGGCATAAGTAACCACGACCACCACTCCTCGCCTCCGGTTGATGGGAAGGCGAGCCCAAAGTAGCCTGGGGCTTACAGCTTCCCACACCTCACCGCCACGCTCCCACGCCCCCTTCATTCTTTTGTTCAGAAGAAGAGCCACACCCTGTTGTTTGGCAGTCTCCTGCCCCGAGCAGAGGACCGTCCACCCCTCATGGTGGCAGGAGCCAGAGCCGGTCCACCGGACCTCCTGACTGCCGCAGAGATCCAGGCGGTACCGGTCCAGCTCCCGACAGAGGAGTGGCAGCCTCTCCTCCGGAGCGAGCGGAGGAGAGGCTGTAGAGTGGTAGGGGTGGAGTGGTAGGGGTAGAGTGGTAGGGGTAGAGTGGTAGGGGTAGACTGGCAGGGGTAGTGGTAGTGGTAGGTGTAGAGTGGTAGGGGTGGAGTGGTAGGTGTTGAGTGGTAGAGGTGGAGTGGTAGGGGTAGAGTGGTAGGGGTAGAGTGGTAGGTGTAGAGTGGTAGGGGTCGAGTGGTAGGGGTGGAGTGGTAGGGGTAGGTGTAGAGTGGTAGGGGTGGAGTGGTAGGGTGGAGTGGTAGGTGTAGAGTGGTAGGTGTGGAGTGGTAGGGGTAGAGTGGTAGGTGTGGAGTGGTAGGGGTGGAGTGGTAGGGGTGGAGTGGTAGGGGTGGAGTGGTAGGTGTAGAGTGGTAGGTGTAGAGTGGTAGGGGTGGAGTGGTAGGGTGGAGTGGTAGAAGTAGAGTGGTAGGTGTTGAGTGGTAGGTGTAGAGTGGTAGTGGTAGTGGCAGGGGTGGAGTGGTAGGGGTGGAGTGGTAGGGGTGGAGTGGTAGGGGTGGAGTGGTAGGGATGGAGTGATAGGTGTGGAGTGGTAGGGGTGGAGTGGTAGGGGTGTAGTGGTAGGGTGGAGTGGTAGGGGTAGAGTGGTAGGGGTGGAGTGGTAGGGGTGGAGTTGTAGGGGTAGAGTGGTAGGGGTGGAGTGGCAGGGGTGGAGTGGTAGGGGTGGAGTGGTAGGTGTGGAGTGGTAGGTGTAGAGTGGTAGGGGTGGAGTGGTAGGGGTGGAGTGGTAGGGGTGGAGTGGTAGGGGTGGAGTGGCAGGGGTGGAGTGGTAGGGGTGGAGTGGTAGGGGTTGAGTGGTAGGGGTGGAATGGTAGGGTGGAGTGGTAGGGGTGGAGTGGCAGGGGTGGAGTGGTAGGGGTGGAGTGGTAGGGTGGAGTGGTAGGGGTGGAGTGGTAGGGGTGGAGTGGCAGGGGTGGAGTGGTAGGGGTAGGTGTCCCTACAGCACTGTGCGTGTGGACTACCTGGGGGAGCTTCTGTGTGTGTGAGTGGGTGAGTAAATGAGTGAGTGGGTGAGTGAGTGAGTGCGTGAGTGAGTGAGTGGGTGAGTGAGTGAATGACTGAGTGGGTGAGTGAGTGAGTGGATGAGTGAATGACTGAGTGGGTGAGTGAGTGAGTGGGTGAGTGAGTGGGTGAGTGAGTGAGTGGGTGAGTAAATGAGTGAGTGGGTGAGTGAGTGAATGACTGAATGTGTGAGTGAGTGAGTGGGTGAGTGAGTGAGTGGGTGAGTGAGTGAGTGAGTGGGTGGGTGAATGAGTGGGCGAGTGAGCGAGTGAGTGGGTGAGTGAGTGGGTGAGTGTGAGTGAGTGAGTGGGTGAGTGAGTGGGTGAGTGAGTGAGTGGGTGAGTGAGTGAGTGGGTGAGTGAGTGAGTGAGTGGGTGAGTGGTTGAGCGAGTGTCAACCACTCACTCACCCTGCCTCTACAGCCCCGGCCCCTACAGCCCTTGCCCCTACAGCACTTGCCCCTACAGCCCTTGCCCCTACAGCATTTGCCCCTACAGCCCTTGCCCCTACAGCATTTGCCCTACAGCCCTTGCCCCTACAGCACTTGCCCCTACAACCCTTGCCTCTACAACACTTGCCCCTACAGCCCTTGACCCTACAGCCCTTGCCCCTACAGCACTTGCCCCTACAACCCTTGCCCCTACAGCACTTGCCCTTACAACCCTTTCCTCTATAGCCCTTGCCTCTACAGCCCTTGCCCCTACAGCACTTGCCTCTACAGCCTTTGCCCCTACAGCATTTGCCCCTACAGCCCTTGCCCCTACAGCATTTGCCCCTACAGCCCTTGCCCCTACAGCCCTTGCCCCTACACCACTTGCCCCTACAACCCTTGCATCTACAGCACTTGCCCCTACAGCCCTTGCCCCTACAGCCCTTGCCCCTACAGCACTTGCCCCTACAACCCTTGCCCCTACAGCACTTGCCCCTACAACCCTTGCCTCTAAAGCCTTTGCCTCTACAGCCCTTGCCCCTACAGCAGTTGCCCCTACAGCCTTTGCCCTTACAGCACTTGCCCCACAGCACTTGCCCCTACAGCCCTTGCCCCTGCAGCAATTGCCCCTACAGCCCTTGCCCCTACAGCCCTTGCCTCTATAGCACTTGCATCTACAGCACTTGCCCCTACAGCCCTTGCCTCTATAGCACTTGCCCCTACAGCCATTGCCCCTACAGCCCTTGGCCCTACAGCCCCTGCCCCTTCAGCCCTTGCCCCTACAGCACTTGCCCCTACATCCCCTGCCCCTACAGCCCCTGCCCCTACAGCCCTTGCCTCTACAGCACTTGCCCCTACAGCACTTGCCCCTACAGCCCCTGCCCCTACAGCACTTGCCCCTACAGCCTCTGCCCCTACAGCATTTGCCTCTACAGCACTTGCCTCTACAGCACTTGCCCCTACAGCCTCTGACCCTACAGCATTTGCCTCTACAGCACTTGCCTCTACAGCACTTGCCCCTACAGCACTTGCCCCTGCAGCCCTTGCCTCTACAGCATTTGCCTCTAGAGCACTTGCCCCTACAGCACTTGCCCCCACAGCACTTGCACCTACAGCACTTGCCCCTACAGCCCTTGCCCCACAGCACTTGCCCCTACAGCACTTGCCCCTACGGCACTTGCCTCTACGGCACTTGCCCCTACAGCACTTGCCCCT
The DNA here is from genome assembly GCF_010993605.1 of Petromyzon marinus. Classification (NCBI taxonomy): domain Eukaryota; kingdom Metazoa; phylum Chordata; class Hyperoartia; order Petromyzontiformes; family Petromyzontidae; genus Petromyzon; species Petromyzon marinus. The sequence continues at coordinate 27,731 of NW_022638359.1, forward strand.
ACAGCCCCTGCCCCTACAGCCCTTGCCCCTACAGCCCTTGCCTCTACAGCACTTGCCCCTACAGCCCTTGCCCACACAGCACTTGCCCCTACAGCACTTGCCCCTACAGCCCTTGCCCCTACAGCACTTGCCCCTACAGCACTTGCCCCTGCAGCACTTGCCCCTACAGCACTTGCCTCTACAGCCCTTGCCCCTACAGCCCTTGCCTCTACAGCCCTTGCCCCTACAGCACTTGCCTCTACAACCCTTGCCCCTACAGCACTTGCCCCTACAGCCCTTGCCCCTACAGCATTTGCCTCTACAGCACTTGCCCCTACAGCACTTGCCCTTACAGCCCTTGCTTCTACAGCCCTTGTCCCTACAGCCCTTGCCTCTACAGCCCTTGCCCCTACAGCCCTTGCCTCCAAAGCCCTTGCCTCTACAGCACTTGCCCCTACAGCCCTTGCCTCTAGAGCACTTGCCCCTACAGCCCTTGCCTCTAGAGCACTTGCCCCTACAGCACTTGCCTCTACAGCACTTGCCCCTATAGCCCCCCTACAGCCCTTGCCCCTACAGCACTTGCCCCCACAGCCCTTGCCCTTACAGCCCTTGCCCCTACAGCACTTGCCCCTGCAGCCCTTGCCCCTACAGCACTTGCCCCTACAGCCCCTGCCCCTACAGCCCTTACCCCTACAGCCCTTGCCTCTACAGCACTTGCCCCTACAGCCCTTGCCCCCACAGCACTTGCCCCTACAGCACTTGCCCCTACAGCACTTGCCCCTAAAGCCCTTGCCTCTACAACACTTGCCTCTACAGCCCTTGCCCCTACAGCACTTGCCCCTGCAGCACTTGCCCCTACAGCACTTGCCTCTACAGCCCTTGCCCCTACAGCACTTGCCTCTATAGCACTTGCCCCTACAGCCCTTGCCCTTGCAGCCCTTGTCTCTACAGCCCTTTCCCCTACAGCACTTGCCCCTACAACCCTTGCCCCTACAGCACTTGCCCCTACAACCCTTGCCTCTAAAGCCTTTGCCTCTACAGCCCTTGCCCCTACAGCAGTTGCCCCTACAGCCTTTGCCCCTACAGCACTTGCCCTTACAGCACTTGCCCCTACAGCCCTTGCCCCTGCAGCAATTGCCCCTACAGCCCTTGCCCCTACAACCCTTGCCTCTATAGCACTTGCCTCTACAGCACTTGCCCCTACAGCCCTTGCCTCTATAGCACTTGCCCCTACAGCCCTTGCCCCTACAGCCCTTGGCCCTACAGCCCCTGCCCCTTCAGCCCTTGCCCCTACAGCACTTGCCCCTACATCCCCTGCCCCTACAGCCCCTGCCCCTACAGCCCTTGCCTCTACAGCACTTGCCCCTACAGCACTTGCCCCTACAGCCCTTGCCCCTACAGCACTTGCCTCTATAGCACTTGCCCCTACAGCCCTTGCCCTTGCAGCCCTTGCCTCTACAGCCCTTGCCCCTACAGCACTTGCCCCTACAACCCTTGCCCCTACAGCACTTGCCCCTACATCCCCTGCCCCTACAGCCCCTGCCCCTACAGCCCTTGCCTCTACAGCACTTGCCCCTACAGCACTTGCCCCTACAGCCCCTGCCCCTACAGCACTTGCCCCTACAGCCCCTGCCCCTACAGCACTTGCCCCTACAGCCCTTGCCCCTACAGCCCTTGGCCCTACAGCCCCTGCCCCTTCAGCCCTTGCCCCTACAGCACTTGCCCCTACATCCCCTGCCCCTACAGCCCCTGCCCCTACAGCCCTTGCCTCTACAGCACTTGCCCCTACAGCACTTGCCCCTACAGCCCCTGCCCCTACAGCACTTGCCCCTACAGCCCCTGCCCCTACAGCACTTGCCCCTACAGCCTCTGCCCCTACAGCATTTGCCTCTACAGCACTTGCCCCTACAGCACTTGCCCCTACAGCACTTGCCCCTGCAGCCCTTGCCTCTACAGCACTTGCCCCCACAGCACTTGCCCCTACAGCACTTGCCTCTACAGCCCTTGCCCCTACAGCACTTGCCTCTACGGCACTTGCCTCTACCACACTTGCCCCTACAGCCCCTGCCCCTACAGCCCTTGCCCCTACAGCCCTTGCCTCTACAGCACTTGCCCCTACAGCCCTTGCCCCCACAGCAAATGCCCCTACAGCACATGCCCCTACAGCCCTTGCCCCTACAGCACTTGCCCCTACAGCAACTGCCCCTACAGCCCTTGCCTCTACAGCCCTTGCCTCTACAGCACTTGCCCTACAGCCCCTTGCCTCTACAGCACTTGCCTCTACAGCCCTTGCCCCTACAGCACTTGCCCCTGCAGCACTTGCCCCTACAGCACTTGCCTTTACAGCCCTTGCCCCTACAGCACTTGCCTCTACAGCACTTGCCCCTACAGCCCTTGCCCTTACAGCCCTTGCCTCTACAGCCCTTGCCCCCACAGCCCTTGCCTCTACAGCCCTTGCCTCTACAGCACTTGCCCCTACAGCCCTTGCCTCTAGAACACTTGCCCCTACAGCCCTTGCCTCTAGAGAATTTGCCCCTACAGCACTTGACTCTACAGCACTTGCCCCTACAGCCTCCCTACAGACCTTGCCCCTACAGCACTTGCCCCCACAGCCCTTGCCCTTACAGCCCTTGCCCCTACAGCACTTGCCCCTGCAGCCCTTGCCCCTACAGTCCTTGCCCCTACAGCACTTGCCCCCACAGCCCTTGCCCTTACAGCCCTTGCCTCTACAGCCCTTGCCTCTACAGCTCTTGCCCCTACAGCACTTGCCCCTACAGCCCCCCTACAGCCCTTGCCCCTACAGCCCTTGCCCCTACAGCCCTTGCCTCTACAGCACTTGCCCCTACAGCCACTGCCCTTACGGCCCTTGCCTCTACAGCCCTTGCCTCTACAGCCCTTGCCCCTACAGCACTTGCCCCTACAGCCCTTGCCCCTACAGCACTTGCCCCTATAGCCCTTGCCCCTACAGCCCTTGCCTCTAGAGCACTTGCCCCTGCAGCACTTGCCCCTACAGCACTTGCCCCTAAAGCCCTTGCCTCTACAGCACTTGCCTCTACAGCACTTGCCCCTACAGCCCCTGCCCCTACAGCCCTTGCCTCTACAGCACTTGCCCCTACAGCCCCTGCCCCTACAGCCCTTACCCCTGCAGCACTTGCCCCTACAGCACTTGCCCCTACAGCACTTGCCCCTAAAGCCCTTGCCTCTACAGCACTTGCCTCTACAGCCCTTGCCTCTACAGCACTTGCCCCTACAGCCCTTGCCTCTACAGCCCTTGCCCCTACAGCCCTTGCCCCTACAGCCCTTGCCCCTACAGCCCTCTGCTTGACGACCTTGTGGGTGCCCCATGAAGAAGTTAATGAGTTGCCAATGTGCATGACACATTGCTCAGCCTTCGGTGATTATCCGTAATTATCGTCGGATTGTGGTGGCTGTTTCGTTATTTTAAGGGCGTTCAAAGGGAGCGGTGGCGCTGTGGTTAGCGTCGTGGTGCGTGTACCTGTGTGTGTGTGTCTCTGTGTGTGTCTGTGTGTGTGTCTGTGTGTGTCTGTGTGTGTGTGTGATGTGTGTGTGCGTGTGTGCTGTGTGTGTGATGTGTGTGTGCCTGTGTGTGTGCTGTGTGTGTGTCTGTGTGTGTGTCTGTGTGTATCTGTGTGTGTATCTGTCTGTGTGTGTGTCTGTGTGTGTGTCTGTGTGTGTGTACGTGTGTGTGTCTGTGTGTGTACGTGTGTCTGTGTGTACATGTGTGTGTACGTGTGTGTACGTGTGTGTGTCTGTGTGTGTCTGTGTGTGTGTGTGTACGTGTGTGTGTCTGTGTCTGTGTGTGTCTGTGTGTGTGTGTGCGTGTGTGATGTGTGTGTGTGCCTGTGTGTGTCTGCGTGTGTGCCTGTGTGTGTGCTGTGTGTGTGTGTCTGTGTGTGTGTCTGTGTGTATCTGTGTGTATCTGTCTCTGTGTGTAACTGTGTGTGTATCTGTCTCTGTGTGTGTGTGTGTCTGTGTGTCTGTGTGTGTGTACGTGTGTGTGTCTGTGTGTGTACGTGTGTCTGTGTGTACGTGTGTGTGTACGTGTGTGTACGTGTGTGTGTCTGTGTGTGTCTGTGTGTGTCTCTGTGTGTGTCTGTGTGTGTCTCTGTGCTTGTGTGTTGTGTGTGTGCGTCTGTGTGTGTGTGTCTGTCTGTGTGTGTATCTGTGTGTGTGTCTGTGTGTATCTGTGTGTGTGTGTGTATCTGTGTGTGTGTCTGTGTGTATCTGTGTGTGTGTATCTGTCTCTGTGTGTGTCTGTCTGTGTGTGTGTCTGTGTGTGTGTACGTGTGTGTGTGTCTGTCTGTGTGTGTGTCTGTGTGTGACTGTGTGTATCTGTGTGTGTGTGTATCTGTCTCTGTGTGTGCGCTGTGTGTATCTGTGTGTGTGTGTATCTGTCTCTGTGTGTGTGTCTGTGTGTGTGTGTACGTGTGTGTGTCTGTGTGTGTACGTGTGTCTGTGTGTACGTGTGTGTGTCTGTGTGTGTGTCTGTGTGTGTGTGTCTGTGTGTGTGTGTATCTGTGTGTGTATCTGTCTGTGTGTGTGGGCGCCTGTTAAAAAAAGAAGAATTTTATTCGTGGTTTCGTGGTAAAAATGTTGAATGTGGAGGGGTTATCAGCCCCTCGCACCCGTCCAGAGCCCCCGTTTAGCCCCTGTGGTGGTCACAGACGCCGTGAGGGGAGGAGCCAATCGGAATTGGCCCTCCCCCCACAGCACTGTCCACAACAGAGTTGCCCGTCCGGCACCGCGAGGAGGTAGGGGGTTGTTTTTGCCGGACTCAAATATTGGAGGAGGAAGTCACCCCCTGTGAGTGGCTGGCTGAGGTGCCATCTATTGTGGAAGCACTGAAGGCGATCCAGAGCCTTGAGACCAGGAAAGGCAGCGGACAGAGATGATCTCCCAAGCGAAATGCCGAGGGAGGGTGGCGTTTGTGCACAGACTGCCCTACGTGACATCATAACAACAGTCTGGACCACTGGACGGGTTCCGCAGGATTGGAAGGATGCCCTGGTGGTCCCCCTTTTTTAAGAAGGGGGACCGCACAGACTGTAACAACTACAGGGGCATGTCACTCCTCAGTGTGCCGGGAAAGGTCCTGGCAAGGATTATTCAGCATCGCCTTGCCAGGCACGCTGAGGAGAGGCTTGCGGAGCCCCAATGCGTTTTCAGGAAAGGGCGATCCTGCACAGATGCCATATTTTCTGTCCGTCTGCTACAGCAGAGGTGTAGGGAATTCCAACAAGACCTACATCTCTGCTTCATAGACCTGGTTAAGGCCTATGATACCATCAGTAGGCCTGGGCTCTGGGTTGTTCTTCGTGTTTTCGGAGTCCCGGACCCTCTGCTAATGATCATTAAGGACCTTCATGATGGTGAGCGGGCCTGGGTAAAACTACGTGGCCGGGAGTCAGAGGCATTCCCTGTACACCTTGGGGTGCGACAGGGATGTCCTCTGGCTCCCACATTATTGAACATATATTTTGACCACGTAGTTCGTGAAGCCTTCAGTAGCTGTACCGGAGGAATCTCCATTTGGTACAGATATAATGGGAGGCTGATCGATGCCCGGGTGCGGTCAAGGGATGGCTCCCTATTGCTCAACCACGTTATGTATGCTGATGATTTGGTAATAGCTGCTACATTCAGAGGAGGAGTTGGAGACGCTGCTGCTGAGACTGGAGCGTGCCACTAAGAGGTGGGGCCTTACCATCAGCCCCACCAAAACTAAGCATCTGCCTGGGTATTTTGTACCATCGGACACTCCACCCCCAAAACTCCCAATCGGTGATGGGGCAGTTGTGGAGAGAGTGGAGAGTTTCCCATACCTGGGCAGTGTGCTTATGACTGGCTCCAGTTTAACAGCAGAGGTCTCACTCCAAATCAGTCGAGCGGCAATATCTTTTCATCGGTTGCGTAACGCTGTGTGGAAGCTACCTGTTCTGTCGCTCCGCACTAAGCTTCAGGTCTTCTCGGCCACAGTCATTCCCTCCCTTCTCTACGCTTGTGAAACGTGGACCCCCCTAATGGAACATCTTCGCTGGTTAGAAACATTTAGGCTGGCCTGCCTACGATCCATCCTGGGTTTAACCAAGCTGGATTGTGTGAGGAGCTCACAAATCCTTGAAAGATCTGGGCAAGGTCCCATCGGTGAGCTCCTCCGGCAGGCAAGGCTGCGATGGCTGGGTCATGTAGCCCGTATGCCCAGCCACCGCATGCCGAAACAGCTTTTGTTCGGCCGGATTGAGGGGGCTAAGCTGGCGCGGCACGGGCTAGAGAAGAGATGGAGTGACGTGGTACGGGAGGACGTGGAGCTGAGTGGACTTTCCGATGACTGGTACCAGCGGTGTCAAGATCGGCCTCTGTGGAGGAGGCTCGTGAAGGACGATGCTGGGCAGTTGGAGGCAGTCGCCCTCCAACAACAACGGAGGGCGGAGGAGCGACGCTCACAACAACGAGCGGAGCGCCGGGTGGCTAAAGCACAGCAGGTTGGCACAGTAGGGGGCACAGGTGGTGTATCAGCCAGTCATCTCAGTCAGTCGACCCGTGGCACCTGGGTCTGCCCCGTGACCTCCTGCCAGCGGGCGTTCGACACTTCACGTGGCCTCAAGGTCCACATGGCCTGGCACAAGCGTCGTGGTGACGTCACCGCCACTTAGTGGCGAATGGCGGTTGTTGTGTGTGTCTGTGTGTGTGTGAGTGGGTAAGCGAGTGACTGAGCGAATGGCTGAGTGAGAGAGTGGCTGAGTTTCTGAGTGAGTGGCTGAGTGAGTGAGTGGATGAGTGAGCGAGTGACTGAGTGAGTGAGTGGCTGAGTTGCTGAGTGAGTGAGTGGCTGAGTGAGTGAGTGGCTGAGTGAGTGAGTGGCTGAGTTGCTGAGTGAGTGAGTGGCTGAGTGAGTGAGTGGCTGAATGATCGAGTGGCTGAGTAAGTGGCTGAGTGAGTGAGTGGTTGAGTGAGTGGCTGAGTGAGTGGCTGAATGAGCGAGTGTCTGAGTGAATGGCTGAGTGAGTGGCGGAGTGAGTGAGTGGGTGAGTGAGTGAGTGAGTGGCTGAGTGAGTGAGCGGCTGAGTGAGTGAGTGGCTGAATGAGCGAGTAGCTGAGTGAGTGAGTGAGTGGCTGGCTGAGTGAGTGGCTGAGTGAGTGAGTGGCTTAGTTTCTGAGTGAGTGGCAGAGTGAGTGAGTGGCTGAATGAGCGAGTAGCTGAGTGAGTTGCTAAGTGAGTGAGTGGCTGAGTGAGTGAGTGAGTGGATGTGTGAGTGGCTGAGTGAGTGAGTGGCTGAGTGAGTGAGTTGCTGAGTGAGTGGCTGAGTTGCTGAGTGAGTGAGTGGCCGAGTGAGTGAGTGGCTGAGGGAGTGAGTGGCTGAGTGAGTGGCTGAGTGAGTGTGTACCTGAGTGTGTGTCTGAGTGAGTGAGTGGCTGATTGAGTGGCTGAGTGCATGAGTGGCTGAGTGAGTGAGTGGCTGAGTTGCTGAGTGAGTGGCTGAGTGAGTGAGTGGCTGAGTGAGTGAGTGAATGGCTGAATAAGCGAGTGGCTGAGTGAGTGGCTGAGTGAGTGGCGGAGTTAGTGAGTGGCTGAGTGAGTGGCTGAGTGAGTGGCTGAGTGAGTGGCTGAGTGAGTGAGTGGCTGAGTGAGTGAGTGGCTGAATGAGCGAGTAGCTGAGTGGGTAAGTGGCTGAGTGAGTGAGTGGATGAGTGAGTGAGTGGCTGAGTGAGTGAGTGGCTGAGTGAGTGAGTGGCTGAGTGAGTGAGTAGCTGAGTGAGTGAGTGGCTGAGTGAGTGAGTGGCTGAGTGAGTAAGTGGCTGAGTGAGTGAGTGGCTGAGTGAGTGAGTGGCTGAGTGAGTGAGTGGCTGAGTTGCTGAGTGAGTGAGTGGCTGAGTGAGTGGCTGAATGAGCGAGTGGTTGAGTGAGTGGCAGAGTGAGTGGCGGAGTGAGTGAGTGGCTGAGCTGGTGAGTGAGTGAGTTGCTAAGTGAGTGAGTGGCTGAGTGAGTGACTGAGTGGCTGTGTCAGTGGCTGAGTGAGTGAGTGGCTGAGTTGCTGAGTGAGTGAGTGGCTGAGTTGCTGAGTGAGTGAGTGGCCGAGTGAGTGAGTGGCTGAGTGAGTGAGTGGCTGAGTGGCTGAGTGGCTGAGTGAGTGGCTGAGTGAGTAGCTGAGTGAGTGAGTGGCTGAGTGAGTGGCTGAGTTGCTGAGTGAGTGGCTGAGTGAGCGAGTGGCTGAGTGAGTGAGTGGATGAGTAAGTGAGTGAGTGGCTGAGTGAGTGGTTGAGTGAGTGAGTGGCTGAGTGAGTGAGTGGCTCAGTGAGTGTGTGAGTGAGTGGCGGAGTGAGTGAGTGGCTGTGTGAGTTAGTGGCTGAGTGAGTGAGTGAGTGGCTGAGTGAGTGGCTGAGTGAGTGTGAGTGAGTGAGTGGCTGAGTGAGTGAGTGGCTGAATAAGTGAGTGGCTGAGTGAGTGAGTGAGTGGCTGAGTGAGTTGCTGAGTTAGTGGCTGAGTGAGTGTTAACCTGAGTGAGTGACTGAGTGAGTGAGTGGCTGAGTGAGTAAGTTATTGCGTTAGTGGGCTGCTGAGTGAGTAGCTGAGTGAGTGATTGACTGAGAGAGTGAGTGGCTGAGTGAGTGAGTGGCTGAGTAAGTGGCTGAGTGAGTGAGTGGCTGAGTGAGTGAGTGGCTGAGTGAGTGGCTGAGTGAACGAGTGGCTAAGTGAGTGACTGGCTGAGTGAGTGGCTGAGTTGCTGAGTGAGTGGCTGAGGGAGTGAGTGGCTGAGTGAGTGAGTGGCTGAGTGAGTGAGTGAGTGGCTGAGTGAGTGGCTGAGTGAGCGAGTGGCTGAGTGAGTGAGTGGATGAGTGAGTGAGTGAGTGGCTGAGTGAGTGGCTGATTGAGTGACTGAGTGAGTGAGTGGATTAGTGAGTGTGTAAGTGAGTGGCGGAGTGAGTGAGTGGCTGTGTGAGTGAGTGGATCAGTGAGTGTGTGATTGAGTGGCGGAGTG
>NW_022638360.1:0-27500 GCF_010993605.1 Petromyzon marinus
CCACCACCCGACACAGCCAACCAGTAAGGTGTTGTCACGTCAACAGAACGTGGCCAGTTCGTCACGAGTACAGCACTAGTGTGTAGTGTAGTGTGTAGTGTAGTGTATAGTGCGGTGTATAGTGTAGTGTATAGTGTAGTGTATAGTAGTGTATAGTGTAGTGTATAGTAGTGTATAGTGCAGTGTATAGTAGTGTATAGTAGTGTAGTGTATAGTGTAGTGTGTAGTAGTGCATAGTGTAGTGTATAGTAGTGTATAGTGTAGTGTATAGTGTAGTGTGTAGTGCAGTGTATAGTGTAGTGTATAGTGTAGTGTATAATAGTGTATAGTGTAGTGTATAGTAGTGTATAGTGCAGTGTATAGTGTAGTGTATAGTAGTGTATAGAAGTGTAGTGTATAGTGTAGTGTGTAGTGCAGTGTATAGTGTAGTGTATAGTAGTGCATAGTGTAGTGTATAGTAGTGTATAGTGTAGTGTATAGTGTAGTGTGTAGTGCAGTGTATAGTGTAGTGTATAGTAGTGTATAGTAGTGCATAGTGTAGTGTATAGTAGTGTATAGTGTAGTGTATAGTGTAGTGTGTAGTGCATAGTGTAGTGTATAGTAGTGCATAGTGTAGTGTACAGTAGTGTATAGTGTAATGTATAGTGTAGTGTGCAGTCTATAAATTTCGATTTAAAGCTTTCGTGACTGCAATGATTCATCTTCTTTGGTTCTTTCGGTAAAGTCACGTAGAATGAGAATAAAATAATAAATTGATAAAATAAAATAACACAATAATATTCTCACGACGTTTCGGCCACAACACAAGCGGCCTTCATCAGGTGAAGGGACGAGACTGTCTGGAGGACAGCGCTGGAGTGAAAAAGCCACGCTCAGATCGCGACCTTTAAGCTGTGTGAGAAGAAACAAAGCGCCTTGACAAAGGAATTAGCATAGAATTTAGTATTGAAATGGCTGAATGATTAGCTTGTGACTGGTCACAGAAATGGCTATGTTAAAGTTAAAGCATACACATCCGCAGAGGCACCACTTGACAAAGGAATTAGCATAGAATTTAGCATTGAAATAGCTGAGTGATTAGCTTGTAACTGGTCGCAGAAATAGCTATGTTAAAGTCAGAGCATACACATTCACAGAGGCACCTAGTACAAATCAAACAGGAGAATTTAGCATTGAAATAACTAGGCGAATTTAGCATTGAAATAACTGAGTGATTAGCTTGTGACTGGTCACAGAAATGGCTATGTTGAAGTCAAGGCCTACACATCTGAGCTATTCACAGTAACTGGGTATACACTACAATATATAATGAATACTATATAGTGAACCAATAAAAAAAAACTAGGCGAATTTAGCATTTAAATAACTGAGTGATTAGCTTGTGACTGGTCACAGAAATGGCTATGTTGAAGTCAAGGCCTACACATCTGAGCTATTCACAGTAACTGGGTATACACTACAATATATAATGAATTACTATATAGTGAACCAATAAAAAAAAACTAAAATGTAAATTACCTCAATGTTATCAATAAACTCTATATATTCTCCAATCAGCTAAGCTACCAACAATAAGTTGTTATATATCACAATGCTATATGGCGAAAAAATGGGTGCATTCTTACCCTCAACTTCAGCACCACAGACAGCCTCAAATTTCAGCACCACGGATAGCTACGGGCCCCGTTCAGACGGACGAGTTCGTCCATGGTCGGAACAGAGGAGGGGGAGAGAGACAGCTGCGAGGCCCTAGTATACTCCATGTTGTAAAACTATACCATTAACCGTGGTGTGAGAGGTATTAAGAGGCAATGCTGGCGAAAGAGCTGCGGTCTGAAGGTCATCGTTAAAATACAATTAATTAAGAACAGAAATGATTTAAAACATCTTTCCAGTGGTTACTAAGCCTGAATCCATGTTCTCGGTTGAAATTGTCTCTGTGCTTGTATATGTGAATGGCCTCATGAACGAATCTCTCATGGTAGCCGGTTGGTTTGCAATGAACCTCCGTCTTGGAGAAGTCAATGTCATGTGAGCCCACTGAATTATAACAGTGATCTGCCACGGCAGAGGAGTTCGTTCTACCGTGTTTCAAGTCTGCTTTATGTTCGCGGATGCGGTCCGAGATATGTATTTTGGTTTCTCCAATGTAGATACTACCACAGAGGCACTTTAGTTTGTAAACGCCCGGGTACTGTATGTCTGGGACAGCATCTTTTACAGATGGAACTAAATCACGGATTTTATGTACTGTGTTGAATCGGACCTAGATCTTGTGTTTATTCAGGATTTTGGAGATCTTTTTAGTGACCCCTGCAATGTAGGGTAAGGTGATGGTTTTGAGTGGCTCCACAAGAGGATCCTTCTTCATGACTGGAGTGATGGCTTTGCGGATTGTGTAGTCGGAGTAGCCATTAGCCCTGAGAGCCTGGTGTACGTGCTTGAGTTCACTGGTAATGTGTTCCTGGTCGGAAATGCATTGGGCTCTATGGTATAGAGTCTTGATGAGGGAGTTCTTCTGGGATGGATGGTGGTGGGAATCCGGTTTCAAGTAAGCATCTGTATGGGTAGCTTTCCTGTAGACAGAGTGGCTCATTGAACCATCATGTCTCCTTTTAATTAAGACATCCAAAAAGGGTAGTTTGCCATCTTTTTCGACCTCCATGGTAAATCTGATGGCTGGGTGTATGGAATTGATGTGGTCGCAGAATTGGTCTAGAGCAGGCTGGCCATGTGGCCAGATGACAAAGGTGTCATCAACGTACCTCTTCCATAAGGTTGGGCGTAGAGTGGCAGTCTGGATGGCATCAGTTTCAAATTTTTCCATGAATACGTTGGCTACAACCGGAGATAGGGGGGAGCCCATTGGGGTGCCCTCAGTTTGTTTGTAGAAAGTTCCATTCCAGGTGAAGTATGTGTTGGTTAAGCAATGTTTCACCAGGGGGGGTACATCAGTATGCAGTCCTTGATGAACCAGGTCTTCAATGATAGTGATGGTGTCAGGTACCGGGACTTTGGTGAACAAGGACACCACATCAAAACTGACAAGCAGGTCGTTTGGGGACAGGGAAATGCCTTTGATTGTCGATACCAGGTGAGTAGAATTTAGTACCGCAGAGTTGTTTTTTCCAGTGAAAGGTCGCAGTATATCAGCAAGAAAACGTGCCAGTTTGTAGGTGGGGAGTTGATAGTAGAGACGATGGGACGAAGGGGTGTATCTTCTTTGTGTATCTTTGGAAGGCCATATAATCTTGGTGGTCTGGCAGCAGAGGGTTTCAACGAGAACTGTTTGATCTCATCAATTAATGCTGTTGAATCAGAGATGATTTTGTTCGTTTTGGTGACCAGGCTGTTGGTGGGATCACTTTTTATTTTTGTATAGCTGCCATCGTTGAGTAGTTCTTGAATTGTGTTGTTATATTCTGTTTTGTCCATGATGACAGTGGCATTGCCTTTGTCGGCTGAGAGGACGACAATATCATCCCTCTTTTTTAATTGAGATAATTCAAAACGTTCGTCTTTGCTGATGTTGCTGGGTGGCAACTTAGCGTTTTTGAGGGTTGCAGCGATTTCAGATCTTGCTACGTCTGCAGAGATGTGACTCAAGCCCTTGAGTGCAACGTCGACATGGGCAATGATATCATTAACCGGTAAGTGTCTCGGTGTGACAGCAAAGTTTAGACCTTTAGCTAAAACGGATTTCAGACCATCAGAAATGGAACTGTTACTGCGATTAATTACGACTTTGTTGACGTCTATCTTTTCGGTGTGTGGATCCGATTTTTTGCTGGAGAGGTGATTGAATTTGGAAATCAAATTGTCCCTACATTTGTTCGACATAGTGGCAGCCGAAGAGGTAGTCATATTGTCTACATGTTCCCAATCCGATGTAGACATTGTTGCTGTCAATTTTAAGTGTGATTTGTAGAGTGTCTTGTCTAACTGATCGAGTTCGGTGCGTGTAAGTCTGATTTTTTCCGAGATAAGAGCGAAGCTAGTTCTAGCTAGAATTCGTTTTGCATTGAGAGAAGTTGCAACAGCAGAGGTTAGTGTAAATGCGGTTGGTATTACCTTAGAGTCGCGGCATCTCTTCAGAAAGGTGAGAGACTCGATTAGTTGAGCCTGCTTATCCCGAAGTCTGTTGAATGATCTTAAAGATGTGTGGAATCCCTCCCCGTAGAGGCGGTTAAATTTCGATTTAAAGCTTTCGTGACTGCAATGATTCATCTTCTTTGGTTCTTTCGGTAAAGTCACGTAGAATGAGAATAAAATAATAAATTTATAAAATAAAATAACACAATAATATTCTCACGACGTTTCGGCCACAACACAAGCGGCCTTCATCAGGTGAAGGGACGAGACTGTCTGGAGGACAGAGCTGGAGTGAAAAAGGCACGCTCAGATCGCGACCTTTAAGCTGTGTGAGAAGAAACAAAGCGCCTTGACAAAGGAATTAGCATAGAATTTAGCATTGAAATGGCTGAATGATTAGCTTGTGACTGGACACAGAAATGGCTATGTTAAAGTTAAAGCATACACATCCGCAGAGGCACCACTTGACAAAGGAATTAGCATAGAATTTAGCATTGAAATAGCTGAGTGATTAGCTTGTAACTGGTCGCAGAAATAGCTATGTTGAAGTCAGAGCATACACATTCACAGAGGCACCTAGTACAAATCAAACAGGAGAATTTAGCATTGAAATAACTAGGCGAATTTAGCATTGAAATAACTGAGTGATTAGCTTGTGACTGGTCACAGAAATGACTACACATCTGAGCTATTCACAGTAACTGGGTATACACTACAATATATAATGAATACTATATAGTGAACCAATAAAAAAAACTAGGCGAATTTAGCATTTAAATAACTGAGTGATTAGCTTGTGACTGGTCACAGAAATGGCTATGTTGAAGTCAAGGCCTACACATCTGAGCTATTCACAGTAACTGGGTATACACTACAATATATAATGAATATTATATAGTGAACCAATTAAAAAAAAACTAAAATGTAAATTACCTCAATGTTATCAATAAACTCTATATATTCTCCAATCAGCTAAGCTACCAACAATAAGTTGTTATATATCACAATGCTATATGGCGAAAAAATGGGTGCATTCTTACCCTCAACTTCAGCACCACGGACAGCCTCAAATTTCAGCACCACGGATAGCTACGGGCCCCGTTCAGACGGACGAGTTCGTCCATGGTCGGAACAGAGGAGGGGGAGAGAGACAGCTGCGAGGCCCTAGTATACTCCATGTTGTAAAACTATACCATTAACCGTGGTGTGAGAGGTATTAAGAGGCAATGCTGGCGAAAGAGCTGCGGTCTGAAGGTCATCGTAAAAATACAATTAATTAAGAACAGAAATGATTTACAACATCTTTCCAGTGGTTACTAAGCCTGAATCCATGTTCTCGGTTGAAATTGTCTCTGTGCTTGTATATGTGAATGGCCTCATGAACGAATCTCTCATGGTAGCCGGTTGGTTTGCAAAGAACCTCCGTCTTGGAGAAGTCAATGTCATGTGAGCCCACTGAATTATAACAGTGATCTGCCACGGCAGAGGAGTTCGTCCTACCGTGTTTCAAGTCTGCTTTATGTTCGCGGATGCGGTCCGAGATATGTCTTTTGGTTTCTCCAATGTAGATACTACCACAGAGGCACTTTAGTTTGTAAACGCCCGGGTACTGTATGTCTGGGACAGCATCTTTTACAGATGGAACTAAATCACGGATTTTATGTACTGTGTTGAATCGGACCTGGATCTTGTGTTTATTCAGGATTTTGGAGATCTTTTTAGTGACCCCTGCAATGTAGGGTAAGGTGATGGTTTTGAGTGGCTCCACAAGAGGATCCTTCTTCATGACTGGAGTGATGGCTTTGCGGATTGTGTAGTCGGAGTAGCCATTAGCCCTGAGAGCCTGGTGTACGTGCTTGAGTTCACTGGTAATGTGTTCCTGGTCGGAAATGCATTGGGCTCTATGGTATCGAGTCTTGATGAGGGAGTTCTTCTGGGATGGATGGTGGTGGGAATCCGATTTCAAGTAAGCATTTGTATGGGTAGCTTTCCTGTAGACAGAGTGGCTCATTGAACCATCATGTCTCCTTTTAATTAAGACATCCAACAAGTGTAGTTTGCCATCTTTTTCGACCTCCATGGTAAATCTGATGGCTGGGTGTATGGAATTGATGTGGTCGCGGAATTGGTCTAGAGCAGGCTGGCCATGTGGCCAGATGACAAAGGTGTCATCAACGTACCTCTTCCATAAGGTCGGGCGTAGAGTGGCAGTCTGGATGGCATCAGTTTCAAATTTTTCCATGAATACGTTGGCTACAACCGGAGATAGGGGGGAGCCCATTGGGGTGCCCTCAGTTTGTTTGTAGAAAGTTCCATTCCAGGTGAAGTATGTGTTGGTTAAGCAATGTCTCACCAGGGGGGGTACATCAGTATGCAGTCCTTGATGAACCAGGTCTTCAATGATAGTGATGGTGTCAGGTACCGGGACTTTGGTGAACAAGGACACCACATCAAAACTGACAAGCAGGTCGTTTGGGGACAGGGAAATGCCTTTGATTGTCGATACCAGGTGAGTAGAATTTAGTACCGCAGAGGTGGTTTTTCCAGTGAAAGGTCGCAGTATATCAGCAAGAAAACGTGCCAGTTTGTAGGTGGGGAAGTTGATAGTAGAGACGATGGGACGAAGGGGTGTATCTTCTTTGTGTATCTTTGAAAGGCCATATAATCTTGGTGGTCTGGCAGCAGAGGGTTTCAACGAGAACTGTTTGATCTCATCAATTAATGCTGTTGAATCAGAAATGATTTTGTTCGTTTTGGTGACCAGGCTGTTGGTGGGATCTCTTTTTATTTTTGTATAGCTGGCATCGTTGAGTAGTTCTTGAATTTTGTTGTTATATTCTGTTTTGTCCATGATGACAGTGGCATTGCCTTTGTCGGCTGAGAGGACGACAATATCATCCCTCTTTTTTAATTGAGATAATTCAAAACGTTCGTCTTTGCTGATGTTGCTGGGTGGCAACTTAGCGTTTTTGAGGGTTGCAGCGATTTCAGATCTTGCTACGTCTGCAGAGATGTGACTCAAGCCCTTGAGTGCAACGTCGACATGGGCAATGATATCATTAACCGGTAAGTGTCTCGGTGTGACAGCAAAGTTTAGACCTTTAGCTAAAACGGATTTCAGACCATCAGAAATGGAACTGTTACTGCGATTAATTACGACTTTGTTGACGTCTATCTTTTCGGTGTGTGGATCCGATTTTTTGCTGGAGAGGTGATTGAATTTGGAAATCAAATTGTCCCTACATTTGTTCGACATAGTATCAGCCGAAGAGGTAGTCATGTTGTCTACATGTTCCCAATCCGATGTAGACATTGTTGCTGTCAATTTTAAGTGTGATTTGTAGAGTGTCTTGTCTAACTGATCGAGTTCGATGCGTGTAAGTCTGATTTTTTTCCGAGATAAGAGCGAAGCTAGTTCTAGCTAGAATTCGTTTTGCATTGAGAGAAGTTGCAACAGCAGAGGTTAGTGTAAATGCGGTTGGTATTACCTTAGAGTCGCGGCATCTCTTCAGAAAGGTGAGAGACTCGATTAGTTGAGCCTTCTTATCCCGAAGTCTGTTGAATGATCTTAAGGATGTGTGGAATCCCTCCCCGTAGAGGCGGTTAAATTTCGATTTAAAGCTTTCGTGACTGCAATGATTCATCTTCTTTGGTTCTTTCGGTAAAGTCACGTAGAATGAGAATAAAATAATAAATTGATAAAATAAAATAACACAATAATATTCTCACGACGTTTCGGCCACAACACAAGCGGCCTTCATCAGGTGAAGGGACGAGACTGTCTGGAGGACAGCGCTGGAGTGAAAAAGCCACGCTCAGATCGCGACCTTTAAGCTGTGTGAGAAGAAACAAAGCGCCTTGACAAAGGAATTAGCATAGAATTTAGCATTGAAATGGCTGAATGATTAGCTTGTGACTGGTCACAGAAATGGCTATGTTAAAGTTAAAGCATACACATCCGCAGAGGCACCACTTGACAAAGGAATTAGCATAGAATTTAGCATTGAAATAGCTGAGTGATTAGCTTGTAACTGGTCGCAGAAATAGCTATGTTAAAGTCAGAGCATACACATTCACAGAGGCACCTAGTACAAATCAAACAGGAGAATTTAGCATTGAAATAACTAGGCGAATTTAGCATTGAATTAACTGAGTGATTAGCTTGTGACTGGTCACAGAAATGGCTATGTTGAAGTCAAGGCCTACACATCTGAGCTATTCACAGTAACTGGGTATACACTACAATATATAATGAATAATATATAGTGAACCAATAAAAAAAAACTAGGCGAATTTAGCATTTTAATAACTGAGTGATTAGCTTGTGACTGGTCACAGAAATGGCTATGTTGAAGTCAAGGCCTACACATCTGAGCTATTCACAGTAACTGGGTATACACTACAATATATAATGAATTACTATATAGTGAACCAATTAAAAAAAACTAAAATATAAATTACCTCAATGTTATCAATAAACTCTATATATTCTCCAATCAGCTAAGCTACCAACAATAAGTTGTTATATATCACAATGCTGTATGGCGAAAAAATGGGTGCATTCTTACCCTCAACTTCAGCACCACGGACAGCCTCAAATTTCAGCACCACGGATAGCTACGGGCCCCGTTCAGACGGACGAGTTCGTCCATGGTCGGAACAGAGGAGGGGGAGAGAGACAGCTGCGAGGCCCTAGTATACTCCATGTTGTAAAACTATACCATTAACCGTGGTGTGAGAGGTATTAAGAGGCAATGCTGGCGAAAGAGCTGCGGTCTGAAGGTCATCGTAAAAATACAATTAATTAAGAACAGAAATGATTTACAACATCTTTCCAGTGGTTACTAAGCCTGAATCCATCTTCTCGGTTGAAATTGTCTCTGTGCTTGTATATGTGAATGGCCTCATGAACGAATCTCTCATGGTAGCCGGTTGGTTTGCAAAGAACCTCCGTCTTGGAGAAGTCAATGTCATGTGAGCCCACTGAATTATAACAGTGATCTGCCACGGCAGAGGAGTTCGTTCTACCGTGTTTCAAGTCTGCTTTATGTTCGCGAATGCGGTCCGAGATATGTCTTTTGGTTTCTCCAATGTAGCTACTACCACAGAGGCACTTTAGTTTGTAAACGCCCGGGTACTGTATGTCTGGGACAGCATCTTTTACAGATGGAACTAAATCACGGATTTTATGTACTGTGTTGAATCGGACCTGGATCTTGTGTTTATTCAGGATTTTGGAGATCTTTTTAGTGACCCCTGCAATGTAGGGTAAGGTGATGGTTTTGAGTGGCTCCACAAGAGGATCCTTCTTCATGACTGGAGTGATGGCTTTGCGGATTGTGTAGTCGGAGTAGCCATTAGCCCTGAGAGCCTGGTGTACGTGCTTGAGTTCACTGGTAATGTGTTCCTGGTCGGAAATGCATTAGGCACTATGGTATAGAGTATAGTTTAGTGTGTAGTGTATAGTTTAGTGTGTAGTGTATATTGTAGTGTATAGTGTAGTGTATAGTGTAGTGTATATTGTAGTGTATAGTGTAGTGTATAGTGTATAGTGTAGTGTATAGTAGTGTATAGTGTAGTGTATAGTGTAGTGTATAGTGTAGTGTATAGTGTAGTGTATAGTGTAGTGTATATTGTAGTGTATAGTGTAGTGTATAGTGTAGTGTATAGTAGTGTATAGTGTAGTGTATAGTGTAGTGTATAGTGTAGTGTATAGTAGTGTATAGTGTAGTGTATAGTGTAGTGTATAGTAGTGTATAATGTAGTGTATAGTGTAGTGTATAGTGTAGTGTATAGTGTAGTGTATAGTAGTGTATAGTGTAGTGTATAGTGTAGTGTATAGTGTAGTGTATAGTGTAGTGTATAGTATACTAGTACAGCACACCGGTTGTGTATTGGACAGCCAATCCACAACTTCCTAGTTGGCTGTGTCGGGTGGTGGCGGATTTTAACGACGCAACATTTATACATTCGCGCGATCTAACCACCCCCAACATACCCTCTGTTATGGACACTTGCCATCGCTGGCTCTCGAAAGCTAACGCTGGACGCTTCCAATCCCATCGCGAGAGGAATTGAGCCTTGCTGTGTTTGTTCTTGTGGCATGATGGGGGGAGAGATGGTGGTGGAAACGAGAGGGCGTGTGGGTGGTGCAGTTGCCTTGCTCATAGCTCGTGCAGACACCGTCACGGAATGCCCTCGGGGGCCATCCATAAATGACGTCACGCACCTAGCGGGGAGCGGGCGGGGGTCAGACATTAGTGACGACGTGTGACCTGGCGAGGTAGTTAACATCTCCTCGCCACCGTGATGACGATGATGAGAGAGAGAGAGACACAAACTCCAAATATACAGCAGCAGGCGTCAGGGTCGGGATCGAACCCACGACCTCCTGTATACCAGGCGAGGAAGTTAACATCTCATAGCCAGCGTGATGATGATGAGAGAGAGACGCAGACTCCAAATATACAGCAGCAGGCGTCAGGGTCGGGATCGAACCCAAGACCTCCTGTATACCAAGCGAGGTAGTTAACATCTCCTAGCCACAGTGATGATGATGATGAAAGAGAGAACACGTAGACTCCAAATATACAGCAGCAGCAGGCGTCAGGGTCGGGATCGAACCCACGACCTCCTGCATACCTGGCGAGGTAGTTAACATCTCATAGCCACCGTGATGATGATGAGAGAGAGAGAGACACACAAACTGGTAAAATAAAATGAAAAGTACTTTTATACTTTTTTGTACACTTTCATTCCGGGAGATTTAAATCGTCAGCCAAGTGAATTCAAAGTATAATTGTTTCATGCGCTAGGGGGCGGAATTCGACCGCGTACAAATCTTTCCTGAAAGATTTTTCGCTCTCACAGCGCAATTGTGTTGTGTATTAAAGAGGTGGACGTGCATCTCGGACTCGTCAGAGAGGGTCAAAGCAGAGACTGACTATGATGCTGCTGCTGATGAGACCTGTGAATGTCAAAACCAGTCGTTGCTTGAACACATCCGGACATCGCCACCAGCATTCGTTCAAGCAGAGCATCGCTCAGCAGCTGCTGATGAGACCTGTGAATGTCGATACCAGTCGTTGCTTGAACACATCTGGACATCGCCACCGGCATTCGTTCAAGCAGAGCATGGCTCAGCTGCTGCTGATGAGTTTCATAGTTTCATGGTTTCATTTATTTTGATATAGCCCTGTGAGCCATTCGGCTCTTGAATCGGGTGCAACCGCAAAAAAACAAAAACACGAACAAGAAAAACATCTTAAAGTGACTTTGTGTGACTGTGCAAACAGAAAATCCATGAAAATAAACAGCAAAATATTCCTGAAATAGCACCGTACACCAACGCTGTGTGCAAAAAATCCCAGTGGGATGCAAGTCAAACAACAACCACAAGACAACTAAGATTAAGGCCATCAGTCTAACTCCGTACTACAATAAACAAAAACAGGGCAAAACCAAAACACTTTTCGAAATCACCAAAATAAAGCCATAAATGCAATGTAACAGTGATCATAGGAACTGTGACCGAATTTTTTTTACAATAAACTACATAAATAAATTATAACACCAAATCCTAGAGCCATAGCTGGCTGCATGAGTCACTCCACAAACAACAGGAGCATCAGTCGGAGTATCAAATTTTTCAATGCACCTTTCAGATCAGCACGCTAAATCAAAATACAGAATAATACTTTGCAGCGGTCATCCGGAGCGAAACATTTTATTTTATTTTAGGCCACTGAATAGCAGTGGCAGCTAGGGGTGTACAACTCCTCTAGAGCAGTTTTGAGTGAAGATCTCATAGGTAGCGATTCAAGTTGCAGTTTATTGGCGATAGCATTCCAGACCCTGGGAGTCTGAGACCTGTGAATGTCTAAATCAGTCGTTGCTTGAACACATCTGGACATCGCCACCAGCATTCGTTCAAGCAGAGCCTCGCTCAGCTGCTGCTGCTGATGAGACACTGCGTGTCGAAACCATTTGTAAACATCTGGGGCAGGATGAAATCTACGCCTTGCGAGGAGGAAACACTCTATCCCATACGGATGGAGCAGAAACTCACGGGAAACGGAATTCCACAGCCACTCTCTGTGTGATCAACCAGCCAGCCCTGACCGCCTTTGTCTCCCCAGCGACGATGATTTCACACCGCACCAGGAACTCATTTCAGGCTGAGTCGACCTAGGGGAGGAGGCCCAGGACCGGTTCAGAGAATCGTCACTGGTGGTGGCCGTGAGCGGGAATCGAACTCGGGACACTACCGCTGCCCACACACACTCACTAATCACACTCACACTCACTAATCACACACTCAACACACACACATCACACACTCAACACACACACAACAAACACACTCATCACACTAATCACACACACACACATCACACACACACACACTCACTAATCACACACATCACACACTCATCACACACACAACACACACACTCATCACACTAATCACACACACATCACACACACACACTCAACACACGCACACTCATCAGACACACACACATCACACACACATCACACACACACATCACACACACACTCAACACACGCATACACACTCATCACACACACACTCAACACACAAACACTCATCACACACACATCACACACACATTCATCACACACACACTCATCACACACACACTCATCACACACACATTCATCACACACTCAACACACACATCACACACTCATCACACACACACTCATCATACACACACACTCATCACACACACATATTCATCACACACACATTCATCACACACACACATCACACACACACTCATCACACACACCCACATTCATCACACACACACATTCATCACACACACATTCATCACACACACATCACACACACACACACTCATCACACACACCCACATTCATCACACACACACTCATCACACACACATTAATCACACACACATTCATCACACATTCATCACACACACACACATTCATCACACACACATTAATCACACACACACACTCATCACACACACATTCATCACACACACACACTCATCACACACACACACTCATCACACACACATTCATCACACACACACTCATCACACACACATTCATCACACACACACTCATCACACACACATTCATCACACACACACATCACACACTCAACACACACATCACACACTCATCACACACACACACTCATCACACACTCATCACACACTCATCACACACACACATCACGCACACACACACTCATCTCTCACAGACACACACTCATCACACACTCATCACACACACACTCATCACACACACACTCATCAGACACACACACTCATCACACACTCATCACACACACACACTCATCACACATTCATCACACCCACATGCATCATACACATACTCATCACACACACACTCATCACACACACACACTCATCACACATTCATCACACCCACATGCATCACACACACACACACTCATCACATACACACATTCATCACACACACACATTCATCACACACACACTCATCACACACTCATCACACACACACTCATCACACACACACATTCATCACACACACACACATTCATCACACCCACATTCATCACACACATTAATCACACACACATTCATCACACACACATTCATCAAACACACACTCATAACACACATATTCATCACACACATTAATCACACACACACATTCTTCACACACACACTCACCACACACAAATTCATCACACTCACACACACACACTCATCACACACTCATCACACACACACTCATCACACACACATTCGTCACACTCACACACACACTCATAACATACACACACACACACCGTCACTTACGCACACACACATACACACGTACATACACGCACATACACACACATACACACACACATACACGCACACACACACCGTCACTTACACACACACTTACACACACATACACACACACACCGTCACTTACACACACACATGCACACATCACATACACACCGTCACTTACGCACACACATACAACAACAACCGCCATTCGCCACTAAGTGGCGGTGACGTCACCACGACGCTTGTGCCAGGCTATGTGCACCCTGAGGCCACGTGAAGTGTCGAACACCCGCTGGCAGGAGGTCACGGGGCAGACCCAGGTGCCACGGGTCGACTGACTGAGATGACTGGCTGATGCACCACCTGTGCCCCCTACTGTGCCAACCTGCTGTGCTTTAGCCACCCGGCGCTCTGCTCGTTGTTCTGAGCGTCGCTCCTCCGTCCTCCGTTGTTGTTGGAGGGCGACTGCCTCCAACTGCCCAGTAGCATCCTTCACGAGCCTCCTCCACAGAGGCCGATCTTGACACCGCTGGTACCCATCATCGGCAAGTCCACTCAGCTCCACGTCCTCCTGTACCACATCACTCCATCTCCTCTCTAGCCCGTGCCGCGCCCGCTTAGCCCCCTCAATCCGGCCAAACAAAAGCTGATTCGGCATGCGGTGGCTGGGCATGCGGGCTACATTACCCAGCCATCGCAGCCTTGCCTGCCGGAGGAGCTCACCGATGGGACCCTGCCCAGATCTTTCAAGGATTTGTGAGCTCCTCACACAATCCAGTTTGGTTAAACCCAGGATGGATCGTAGGCAGGCAAGCCTAAATGTTTCTAACCGGCGAAGATGTTCCATTAGGGGGGTCCACGTTTCGCAAGCGTAGAGAAGGGAGGGAATGACCGTGGCCGAGAAGACCTGAAGCTTAGTGCGGAGCGACAAACCAGGTAGCTTCCACACAGCGTTACGCAACCGATGAGAAGATATTGCCGCTCGACTGATTCGGAGTGAGACCTCTGCTGTTAAACTGGAGCCAGTCATAAGCACACTGCCCAGGTATGGGAAACTGTCCACTCTCTCTACAACTGCCCCATCACCGATTGGGAGTTGTGGGGGTGGAGTGTCCGATGGTACAAAATACCCAGGCAGGTGCTTAGTTTTGGTGGGGCTGATGGTAAGGCCCCACCTCTTAGGGGCACGCTCCAGTCTCAGCAGCAGCGTCTCCAACTCCTACTCTGACTGAGCAGCTATTACCAAATCGTCATCATCATCGTCATCATCGTCATCATCATCGTCATCGTCGTCATCAGCGTCATCATCATCGTCATCAGCGTCATCATCAGGAGATGTTTCCCACCTCGCCTGGTATACCGATGGTCGTGGGTTCGATCCCGAACCCTGACGATGCCTGTTATATATTTGGAGTCTGAGTCTCACTGTCATCATCATCATCACGGTGGCTATGAGATGTTAGCTACTTCTCCTGGTATACAAGAGGTCGTGTGGCTTCGATCACGACCCTGACGCCTGCTTCAGTAGACTTGGAGTGCCCATGTATCTCTGTTTCATCATCATCATCACGGTGGCCATGAGATGTTAACCACCTCGCCTGGTATACAGGAGGTCTGTGTGTCTCTCTCATCATCACCATCATCACGGTGGCTATGAGATGTTAACCACCTCGCCTGGTATACAGGAGGTCTGTGTCTCTCTCTCATCATTACCATCATCACGGTGGCTATGAGATGTTAACCACCTCGCCTGGTATACAGGAGGTGTGTGTCTCTCTCATCATCACCATCATCACGGTGGCTATGAGATGTTAACCACCTCGCCTGTTATACTGGAGGTCTGTGTCTCTCTCTCATCATCATAATCACAGTGGCTTTGAGATGTTAACCACCTCGCCTGGTATACAGGAGGTCTGTGTCTCTCTCTCATCATCATCATCATCACGGTGGCTATGAGATGTTAACCACCTCGCCTGGTATACAGGAGGTCTGTGTCTCTCTCTCATCATCACCATCATCACGGTGGCTGTGAGATGTTAACTACCTCGCCTGGTATACAGGAGGTCTGTGTCTCTCTCTCATCATCACCATCATCACGGTGGCTATGAGATGTTAACCACCTCGCCTGGTATACAGGAGGTCTGTGTCTCTCTCTCATCATCATCATCACGGTGGCTGTGAGATGTTAACCACCTCGCCTGGTATACAGGAGGTCTGTGTCTCTCTCTCATCATCATCACGGTAGCTATGAGATGTTAACTACCTCGCCTGGTATACAGGAGGTCTGTGTCTCTCTCATCATCACCATCATCACGGTGGCTGTGAGATGTTAACCACCTCGCCTGGTGTACAGGAGGTCTGTGTCTCTCTCATCATCACCATCATCACGGTGGCTGTGAGATGTTAACTACCTCGCCTGGTATACAGGAGGTCTGTGTCTCTCTCTCATCATCATCACCATCATCACGGTGGCTATGAGATGTTAACCACCTCGCCTGGTGTACAGGAGGTCTGTGTCTCTCTCTCATCATCATCATCATCACGGTAGCTAGGATATGTTAACTACCTCGCCTGGTGTACAGGAGGTCTGTGTCTCTCTCTCTCATCATCACCATCATCACGGTGGCTGTGAGATGTTAACTACCTCGCCAGGTGTACAGGTTGTCGTGGATCTTCTCTCTCCACGTGGTCGCGTGGATTTTGTTTTAGGGCCCTCTCGGTCCCACCCCCCCCACCCCCCACCACCACCACCCTCCGCGTTTGGCATCAACATCACGGGTTTCGAGAGTGTGTCGCTGCTGCTATGCATTTACATTTGACGATGCTGGCGATTGATCCGCTGCCTTCGTTGAGCTATCATTTGCGAGAGGTCGACCACTTCAGAAAAAAAACATCTGAATAGCTTAGTGGCTGTGGCCTTACCTGCAAAAAAATATAAAATAAAAATCTGTTTTTGACAGTAGCTTCAATTTGGAGTTTGCGTCTATTTCTCTCTCTCTCTCTCTCGATCTCTCTCCGGGTTATCCCATTTTCCCCTCCGCATTTAGAATCAACATCAGAGCGTTTTTCGAGAGTGCTTTTTCTGCATTTCCACTTTATGATGAAGACGATGATGATGCTGATGATGAGCCATTTCGTTGGGCTATCATTCGTGAGAGCCGGGGGCCGCTTCTGCGAACGATTTGCACAGTAGCTGAGTTGGGGAGCCTTGCCTGGTGAAAGAAAATAAGATTATATATTTATAGAACAATAAAAAAATTTCTCGCGACGTTTCGACCGTAGCACAAACGGTCATCGTGCTTACGGTCGAAACGTCGTGAGAATTTTTTTTTTATTGTTTCATAAATATATATTTTTATTTTATTGTTTCCCTTCAACGTGACTTTACCGAAAGAGCTATGGACATGAATTACTGCAGTTACGAAAGCTTTAAATCAAAATTTAAATCAAATGAAAATAAGAAGTTCGTTCCAGTGTAAGTTTCGACTCGCTGATGGTTCTAGATTGAAAGCTTTCGTGACTGCTAGGATCCATGCTCTTTGGTTCTATTGGGTAAAGTCACGTAGGTGAAAATAAAATAACAAAAAATCACGACGTTTCGGCCACAACACAAGCGGCCTTCATCAGGTGAAGGGACGAGACTGTCTGGAGGACAGCGCTGGAGTGATCTAAGCGTGGCTTCTTCCACTCCAGCGCTGTCCTACCAGACAGTCTCGTCCCTTCACCTGATGAAAGGCCGCTTGTGTTGTGGCCGAAACGTCGTGATTTTTTGGTATTTTATCTTTGTTTTACCTACGTGGTGACTTTACCCAATAGAACCGAAGAGTCGCTGGTGGTTTTTCATTCCCGTCGCAGGGACAACGAATCAGTGGCCGCGCCTGGAGCCACTGAGTCCGGCACCCTTGAGAACCTGGGTTCAATCCCTGGGTCTGGGTGTCTCTCCCACGAATCCGCATGGACATCCTCTCAGTCACCCCCACCGCTGGGATGAATGCCTCCCCCAATGTGCCGGTCGATACTTAGGGCAGGAGGGACGGCGTGGGGTGGTATTGAGCAGACTTCACCGCAACGGGGGAGCGGTGGTCGTTCACGTAGCGAGTCAAATTGTCGACGATATGCAACGTGGATTGCGCTGTGAGTGGTGGCGTTTTGCCGTGGCGAAGCCCGCCCTTAAGCAATGCGACCATCGTGGTGAAGTATGGTCAAACGGTACCACCACCCCCCTCCACCCCCCCTCCCCCCCCATCGTCTCCCCCCTGTCACGCCTCGCCACACGTGTGCCTCTCGATCAACGCGCGACTCTCGGTTTGAATTACAAAATATAATAATTTATTTAGCGCGCGAGGACACAGCGTCAAAACACACGCGCTGATGGTGAGCGGTGGTGGTGGGTGGGTTGGTGGGTGGGAGGGTGGGTGGGGGGGTGGGTGGGTGGGTTGGTGGGAGGGTGGGAGGGTCGGTGGGAGGGTTGGTGGGTGAGAACGGTCGGTGGGAGGGTGAGTGGGAGGGTTGGTGGGAGGGTGGGTGGGAGGGTTGGTGGGTGAGAAGGGTCGGTGGGAGGGTGAGTGGGAGGGTTGGTGGGAGGGTGGGTGGGAGGGTTGGTGGGTGAGAAGGGTCGGTGGGAGGGTGAGTGGGAGGGTTGGTGGGAGGGTGGGTGGGAGGGTTGGTGGGTGAGAAGGGTCTGTGGGAGGGTGAGTGGGAGGGTTGGTGGGAGGGTGGGTGGGAGGGTTGGTGGTTATGGGGTCGTGATGAGACTACCCAAGGAGTGGTGGGTGGTTATGGGGTCGTGATGAGGCTACCCTGGTCGTGGTGGGTGGTTATGGGGTCGTGATGAGTCTACCCAGGGAGTGGTGGGTGGTTATGGGGTCGTGATGAGGCTACCCTGGTCGTGGTGGGTGGTTATTGGGTCGTGATGAGACTACCCAGGGAGTGGTGGGGGGTTATGGGGTCGTGATGAGTCTACCCAGGGAGTGGTGGGTGGTTATGGGGTCGTGATGAGTCTACCCAGGGAGTGGTGGGGGGTTATGGGGTCGTGATGAGACTACCCAGGGAGTGGTGGGTGGGTGGGTGGGTGGGGGGTTATGGGGTCGTGATGAGTCTATTTGGGGCGGTGGCATTGTCGTCAATGATTATCGCTGCACTCGACACCAGAGAACGACGCTCGAGAGAGGGAACGACGCTCCAGAGGGAACGACGCTCGATAGAGGGAACGACGCTCCAGAGGGAACGACGCTCGAGAGAGGGAACGACGCTCCGGAGGGAAGGACGCTCCGGAGGGAACGACGCTCGAGAGAGGGAACGACGCTCGAGAGAGGGAACGACGCTCCGGAGGGAAGGACGCGCCGAATCCCTCCGGAGAAAAGATGTCCACAACAAACCAACTTCAGTCATTTACTTCGCCCATTCCATTCCCCCTCCGCTCACTGGGCTCTCTGGCTCCTGAGGTTCTGTTCATTTATTTCACCTAAAAGCAGAGCCCCTGGCTATCACACAAAAAAAAACACGAAAAAACTAAATTGGAAATTCATAGCAGCAGCAGTAGGATGCCCCAATTATCTCTCTAAGGGGCGTGTGGCGAAACGACTCTAAAGTGTGGAATTTGAGTCCAAAGGAAAAACAAAACACTTTGGGAGGTCGTTGCCAACACGATCGACAGGCGCGGCAGCTGAAGCGAAGTTGCAGATTTCTTAAAGTTGCCACCAGCGGCACAGCTCCCTGTCCAACCAGCAGCTCGTCGTGTGAGCGAATTGTGTTTGTGTCAGTGTGTGTGTGTGTGTCAGTGTGTGTGTGTCAGTGTGTGTGTCAGTGTGTACGCGGTCCAGACCTCCCCAGACACCCTGGATGACAGAGGAGTTGTTCAGGATGGTTGAGAAAAAGCGACAGGCCCACTGTCATCGGCTACAGAATCCCACGTCAGAGAATGAGGAGGCTTACCGCAGCCTTCGCTCGGAGGTTCGGAGAGCCGTGAGGCGCTGCAAGGATGGGTGGTGGTCGCGGGTTGCTGAGGAGATGGAGTCTGCCTCAGTGGCCCGTGATCACAAATCTCTATTTAACTCCATCAAAAAAGTAACCTGCAGCGCCACACCTATTACCATCATTAGGGGAAAAAACGGTGATCCAATTTCCGACCCCCAGGAACAGGTTCGCAGATTTGCTGAGCATTTCTGTGAGGTCCTGGGGGAGGGAAAATCCCTCAGCCAGGAAAACATCGTGGCACAAAGTGAGGATGACCCTGCTGAGGCTACGGTGCCTCAAATATTGGATGAAGTCACCCCCTGTGAGTGGCTGGCTGAGGTGCCATCTGCTGAGGAAGTATTTAGGGCGATCCGGAGTCTGAGACCAGGAAAGGCAGCGGGCAGAGATGATCTCCCAAGCGAAATGCTGAGGGAGGGTGGCGTTTGTGCACAGACTGCTCTATATGACATCATAACAACAGTCTGGACCACTGGACGGGTTCCGCAGGATTGGAAGGATGCCCTGGTGGTCCCCCTTTTTAAGAAGGGGGACCGCACAGACTGTAACAACTACAGGGGCATCTCACTCCTCAGTGTGCCGGGAAAGGTCCTGGCAAGGATTATTCAGCATCGCCTTGCCAGGCACGCTGAGGAGAGGCTTGCGGAGCCCCAATGCGGTTTCAGGAAAGGGCGGTCCTGCACAGATGCCATATTTTCTGTCCGTCTGCTACAGCAGAGGTGTAGGGAATTCCAACAAGACCTACATCTCTGCTTTATTGACCTGGTCAAGGCCTATGATACCATCAGTAGGCCTGGGCTCTGGGTCGTTCTTCGTGCTTTTGGAGTACCTGACCCTCTGCTCACGATCATTAAGGACCTTCATGATGGTGAGCGGGCCCGGGTAAAACTACGTGGCCGGGAGTCAGAGCCATTCCCTGTACACCTTGGGGTGCGACAGGGATGTCCTCTGGCTCCCACATTATTTAACATCTATTTTGACCACGTAGTTCGTGAAGCCTTCAATAGCTGTACCGGGGGAATCTCCATATGGTACAGATATAATGGGAGGCTAATCGATGCCCGGGTGCGGTCAAGGGATGGCTCCCTATTGCTCACACGTTATGCTGATTTGGTAATAGCTGCTCAGTCAGAGGAGGAGTTGGAGACGCTGCTGCTGAGACTGGAGCGTGCCACTAAGAGGTGGGGCCTTACCATCAGCCCCACCAAAACTAAGCACCTGCCTGGGTATTTTGTACCATCGGACACTCCACCCCCACAACTCCCAATCGGTGATGGGGCAGTTGTGGAGAAAGTGGAGAGTTTCCCATACCTGGGCAGTGTGCTTATGACTGGCTCCAGTTTAACAGCAGAGGTCTCACTCCGAATCAGTCGAGCGGCAATATCTTTTTATCGGTTGCGTAACGCTGTGTGGAAGCTACCTGGTCTGTCGCTCCGCACTAAGCTTCAGGTCTTCTCGGCCACGGTCATTCCCTCCCTTCTCTACGCTTGCGAAACGTGGACCCCCCTAATGGAACATCTTCGCCGGTTAGAAACATTTAGGCTGGCCTGCCTACGATCTATCCTGGGTTTAACCAGACTGGATTGTGTGAGGAGCTCACAAATCCTTGAAAGATCTGGGCAGGGTCCCATCGGTGAGCTCCTCCGGCAGGCAAGGCTGCGATGGCTGGGTCATGTAGCCCGCATGCCCAGCCACCGCATGCCGAAACAGCTTTTGTTTGGCCGGATTGAGGGGGCTAAGCGGGCGCGGCACGGGCTAGAGAAGAGATGGAGTGATGTGGTACAGGAGGACGTGGAGCTGAGTGGACTTGCCGATGACTGGTACCAGCGGTGTCAAGATCGGCCTCTGTGGAGGAGGCTCGTGAAGGATGCTACTGGGCAGTTGGAGGCAGTCGCCCACCAACAACAGCGGAGGGCGGAGGAGCGACGCTCACAACAGCAAGCGGAGCGCCGGGTGGCTAAAGCACAGCAGGTTGGCACAGTAGGGGGCACAGGTGGTGCATCAGACAGTCATCTCAGTCAGTCGACCCGTGGCACCTGGGTCTGCCCCGTGACCTCCTGCCAGCGGGCGTTCGACACTTCACGTGGCCTCAGGGTGCACATAGCCTGGCACAAGCGTCGTGGTGACGTCACCGCCACTTAGTGGCGAATGGCGGTTGTTGTTGTTGTTGTGTCAGTGTGTGTGTCAGTGTGTGTGTCAGTGTGTGTGTGTGTCAGTGTGTGTGTCAGTGTGTGTGTGTCAGTGTGTGTGTGTGTCAGTGTGTGTGTGTCAGTGTCTGTGTGTGTGTCAGTGTGTGTGTCAGTGTGTGTGTGTGTGTCAAGTGGGGAGCGATAGTGTAGTGGTTAGCGCTACGCTGCGCTACGAACCTGGCGACCCGAGTTCGGTTCCCGCTCACGGCCAACACCAGTGACGATTATCTGAACCATTCCCGGGCCTCCCCTAGGTCGACTCAGCCACAAATGAGTACCTGGTGCGGTGTGCAAACATTGCCACTAGGGAGACAAAGGCGGTCGGGCGTGGTGCTGGCCACCCACCCCCTCGTGTACCGTGCCCGCCGTCATAGGTGCTCGCTAACAGCACTTGCCCCTACAGTCTGTTAAGGCTATACGGGGGATCTTTGTGTGTCAGTGTCAGTGTGTGTGTCAGTGTGTGGGTGTGTCAGTGTGTGTGTTGGTGTGTGTGTGTGTCGGTGTGTGTGTGTGTCAGTGTGTGTGTTGGTGTGTGTGTGTTGTGTGTTGGTGTTGTGTGTTGGTGTGTGTGTTGGTGTGTGTGTTGTGTTGGTGTGTGTGTTGTGTGTTGGTGTGTGTGTTGGTGTGTGTGTGTTGGTGTGTGATGGTGTCTGTGTTGGTGTGTGTGTGTCGGTGTGTGTGTGTGTGTCAGTGTGTTTGTGTGTCAGTGTGTGTGTTGGTGTGTGTTGGTGTGGTGTGTGGTCTGTGTGTGTTGGTGTGTGTGTTGGTGTGTGTGTTGGTGTGTGTGTTGGTGTGTGTGTCAGTGTGTGTGTCGGTGTGTGTTGGGGTGTGTGTGTGTTGGTGTGTGGTGTGTGTGTGTTGGTGTGTGTGTTGGTTTGTGTTGGTGTGTGTGTTGGTTTGTGTTGGTGTGTGTGTTGGTGTGTGTGTTGGTTTGTGTTGGTGTGTGTGTTGGTTTGTGTTGGTGTGTGTGTTGTGTGTTGGTGTGTTTGCGGGCCTCAGTGGCCCGCGATCACAAATCTCTGTTTAACTCCATCAGAAAAGTAACCTGCAGCGCCACACCTATTACCATCATTAGGGGAAAAACGTTGATCCAATCTCCGACCCTCAGGAACAGGTTTGCAGATTTGCTGAGCATTTCTGTGAGGTCCTGGGGGAGGGAAAATCCCTCAGCCAGGAAAACATCGTGGCACAAAGTGGGGATGACCCTGCAGAGGCTGCGGTGCCTCAAATATTGGAAGAAGTCACCCCTGTGAGTGGCTGGCTGAAGTGCCATCTGTTGAGGAAGTTCTGAAGGCGATCCGGAGTCTGAGACCAGGAAAGGCAGCGGGCAGAGATGATCTGCCAAGCGAAATGCTGAGGGAGGGTGGCGTTTGTGCACAGACTGCCCTATATGACATCATTACAACAGTCTTGACCACTGGACGGATTCTGCAGGATTGGAAGGATGCCTTGGTAGTCACCCTCTTTAAGAAGGGGGACCGCACAGACTGTAACAACTACCGGGGCATCTCACTCCTCAGTGTGCCGGGGAAGGTCCTGGCAAGGATTATTCAACATCGCCTCGACAGGCACGCTGAGGAGAGGCTTGCGGAGCCCCAATGCGGTTTCAGGAAAGGGCGGTCCTGCACAGATGCCATGTTTTCTGTCCGTCTGCTACAGCAGAGGTGTAGGGAATTCCAACAAGACCTACATCTCTCCTTTATTGACCTGGTCAAGGACTATGATACCATCAGTAGTCCTGGGCTCTGGGTTGTTCTTCGTGCTTTTGGAGTCCCTGACCCTCTGCTCATGATCATTAAGGACCTTAATTATGGTGAGCGGGCCCGGGTAAAACTACGTGGCAGGGAGTCAGAGCCATTCCCTGTACACCTTGGGGTGCGACAGGGATGTCCTCTAGCTCCAACATTATTTAACATTATTTTGACCACGTAGTTCGTGAAGCCTTCAATAGCTGTACCGGGGAATCTCCATTTGGTACAGATATAATGGGAGGCTGATCGATGCCTGGGTGCGGTCAAGGGATGGCTCCCTATTGCTCAACCACGTTATGCATGCCGATGATTTGGTAATAGCTGCTCATTCAGAGGAGGAATTGGAGACGCTGCTGCTGAGACTGGAGCGTGCCACTAAGAGATGGGGCCTTACCATCAGCCCCACCAAAACTAAGCACCTGCCTGGGTATTTTGTACCATCGGACACTCCACCCCCACAACTCCCAATCAGTGATGGGGCAGTTGTGGAGAGAGTGGAGAGTTTCCCATACCTGGGCAGTGTGCTTATGACCGGCTCCAGTTTAACAGCAGAGGTCTCACTCCGAATCAGTCGAGCGGCAATATCTTTTCATCGGTTGCGTAACGTTGTGTGGTAGCTACCTGGTCTGTCGCTCCGCACTAAGCTTCAGGTCTTCTCGGCCACGGTCATTCCCTCCCTTCTCTACGCTTGCGAAACGTGGACCCCCTTAATGGAGCATCTTCGCCGGTTGGAAACATTTAGGCTGGCCTGCCTACGATCCATCCTGGGTTTAACCAGGCTGGATTGTGTGAGGAGCTCACAAATCCTTGAAAGATCTGGGCAAGGTCCCATCGGTGAGCTCCTCTGGCAGGCAAGGCTGCGTTGGCTGGGTCATGTTGCCCGCATGCCTAGCCACCGCATGCCGAAACAGCTTTTGTTCGGCCGGATCGAGGAGGCTAAACGGGCGCGGCACAGGCTAGAGAAGAGATGGAGTGATGTGGTACAGGAGGACGTGGAGCTGAGTGGATGACTGGTACCAGCGGTGTCAAGATCGGCCTCTGTGGAGGAGGCTCGTGTAGGACGCTACTGGGCAGTTGGAGGCAGTCGCCCTCCAACAACAACGGAGGGCGGAGGAGCGACGCTCACAACAACGAGCGGAGCGTCGGGTGGCTAAAGCACAGCAGGTTGCCACAGTAGGGGGGACAGGTGGTGCACTAGCCAGTCATCTCGGTCATCTCAGTCAGTCGACACGTGGCACCTGGGTCTGCCCCGTGACCTCCTTCCAGCGGGCGATCGACACTTCACGTGGCCTCAGGGTGCACATAGCCTGGCACAAGCGTCGTGGTGACGTCACCGCCACTTAGTGGCGAATGGCGGTGGTTGTTGTTGTTGTGTGTGTGTGTGTTGGTGGGGTTCAGTGTGGGCACATCATCCTCATCCTCGCAATCCAGCAGCTTTGGCGAACGGGGACGAATCGTGGCGACACTTCCCATTCCCCTGCGATGAATTTCTCCAGGACAACGACGATAGCGGCTATGACATTTAGCTACGGCCGTAGCCATGGAGTCTACCTTCGGGGGGGGGGCCCAAATCTTCCAGGGGGTCTGCCCCCCCCCCTCCTCCCCCCCCCCCAGAAAAAAAAATCTAAATTTGAAAACGAATTTCCTGCTTAAAATCTAAAAAAAAAATTCACAAACACGTGGGATGGACTTTTGATTTATTTTTGAACAATAATGTCTAATAGTGTCATTGTATTACATTGCTCTGTTCATTTCTTTTTCAACCTCTTCTTGTTTCAATGTATGTAATGGCAGAGAATGGTGGCTTAATAAAAGACAACCATAACCACAATCGTATAAACAGAAATATACTTTTTTTGCAACATATTTGGGGGAGTGACATTTTTGAGCAAATTTGAATATTGGTTCCAGCTGCTATCGTGAGAAACAATTTGCTACACAGTAGCTCCGTGGTGGTGGTGGGCTTGTGGGGATGGGGGGAGGGAGGCTTTACCTGGTAAAATAAAGTTAAACAGATGAGTAGGTTCAACACGTTAGTCTTTCGCGACAAATATTATTCATTGTTTGATCGTGAGCACTTTCGCGATATAAACCTACAACCTTCATTACGAACGGCTGAGTTGTTTCGTTTCATCGCTCGCTGGAGTGACGGATATTATTAACCTTATTATTATTATTGTTGTTATTCTGCGGCCGTCTGGAACGCTCTTCCCTTCCGATATTAGGAAGCCCACTTGGGAACTGTTCTGCACCTTTTAAATGAATCGTTTACATTGACAAACTCATTTGTTTAGAACTGCTGCTGCTGTTGTTATTGTTACTTTGCCCACGTGCGGCACCATAGAAGTTCCGCCTACACAAAGATCCCCCGTGTAGCCTCAACAGACTGTCGGGGCAAGTGCTGTTAGCGAGCAGCACCTATGAAGGCCGGTAACGGTCCACGAGGGGGTGGGTGGCCAGCACCACGCCCGACCGCCTTTGTCTCCCCAGTGGCGATGTTTACTACACACCGCACCAGGTGCTCAATTTGAGGCTGAGTCGACCTAGGGGAGGCCCCGGACCGGTTAAGATAATCGTCACTGGGTGTTGGCCGTGAGCGGGAATCGAACCCCGTGTCGACCCTGTAGCGCGCTAACCTGCTACACTATCTCTCCCCACGTACACACACGCGCACGTACACACACACACACACACTATTATTTATACTTTATAATTCATACATATATATTTTTTTTCCGTTGCTGCTGCTGCTGCTGCTGTTCAAATCTGCTGCTCGCTGGAACAATCGCAGCCACGCGCGTCTTCACATTTTCGGAGAAAGCGAATTCGAGAGTCCGTCTTGGCGACAGGGACAGATTGCACACCGCTCCCACCGCTCCACTCAGGTCCGAGTCGGGGGCCACCAGGGGACACCACTCGCCACTCCTACTTGCTCATGCTGCCCGTGGGAGTCATCACCACCACCACCATCATCATCATCATCACCACCACCATCATCATCATCAACGTCGTAGGCTTAGACCGCCACCACCGGATCCATTGGGGTCATCGGCGGGGTCATGCTGACAATTGCCAACATTGTCAGCAACATCTCGGGTGGGAACGCCATGATCACGGTGAGCGTCAGCAGCTTCAGGAGCACCACCACCACCGCCATCTTCAGCGTGATCATCGTCGTTAGCACCGTCATCATCATCGTCTTCATCGTCACCGTCTTCATCATCATCATCATCACTACCACCACCACCACCATAATCGCCATCATCATCGTCGCCATCATCACCGCCATCTTCATATTCACCACCGACTTCACCACCAACTTCACCACTATCTTCATCACCATCTTCACCATCATCACCACCATCGTCACCACCAACTTCACCACCAACTTCACCACCATCTTCACCATCACCACCACCATCTTCATCTTCACCACCAACTTCACCACCAACTTCACCACTATCTTCATCACCATCTTCACCTTCACCAGCTTCACCATCACCATACCACCATCACCACCACCATCACCACCATCTTCATCTTCACCACCACCACCATCTTCACCACCACCACCATCTTCACCACCACTACCATCTTCACCACCATCACCACCACCACCACCATCTTCACCACCACCACCATCTTCACCACCACCACCACCA
>NW_022638361.1:0-36657 GCF_010993605.1 Petromyzon marinus
TTCAGCCATTTCAATGCTAAATTATATGCTAATTCCTTTGTCAAGGCGCTTTGTTCCTCTCACACAGCTTAAAGGCCGTATCTGAACGTGGCTCTTTCACTCCAGCGCTGTCCTACCAGACAGTCTCGCCCCCCTTCACCTGATGAAGGCCGCTTGTGTTGTGGCCGAAACGTCGTGAGAATATTATTGTGTTATTTTATTTTATCAATTTATTATTTTATTATCATTCTACGTGACTTTACCGAAAGAACCAAAGAAGATCACTTCAAGATGTTTTCTTGTTCATGTTTGTTTTGTTTGTTGCGATTGCACCCGATTCAAGAGCCGAATGGCTCACAGGGCTATACCAACATAAATGAACTATGAACTAACTATGAACTATGCTTCGCCGTTCTTACCCTCACCGCGATCACGGCGGCAGCAAGCAGCGGCAAGCAGGGGCGGCACCGCTCCCCCATCGCCATGAGCCTCCTCCACTCAAGCCGCCGGCCGCGTCCGCACCGCCTCGTCCAGGCCCCGGCGTGGCTGGCGCCGCGCGCTACGCTGCGGTGAGATCCCCGCTCGGCCAGGACGCTCCGCGGCTCCGAGATGATGGAGGCGCCGCGGTTCGCGTGGGGCACCGACGGCTTCTACGCGGCGCGGCGGGGCGAGGGCCGTGGCGGCCGGGGCGCCGGGGCGGGCGGCGTCGTGGACGAGTGCCGCTTCCGTTCCCGCTCGCCGACGCGACCGGAGCGGTACTGCGCTCCGCCTCGCGGCACAGGGGGGGGGGGGCCTCGAGGCACGGGGGGGGGGCCTCGAGGCACGGGGGGGGGGGGGGCCTCGAGGCACGGGGGGGCCTCGAGGCACGGGTGGGGGCCTCGAGGCACGGAGGGGGCCTCGAGGCACGGGAGGGGCCTCGAGGCACAGGGGGGCCTCAAGGCACGGGGGGGCCTCAAGGCACGGGGGGGCCTCGAGGCACGGGGGGGCCTCAAGGCACGGGGGGGCCTCGAGGCACGGGGGGGCCTCAAGGCACGGGGGGGGGCCTTACTGGCGAGCGCGCCGTGAAGAAAAAACAAAAAATTTAAAAAAAAATTCCTTCTAGAAAAGTAGAGAAGGGGGGGTGTGGGGTTACGTAAAACAAAGCATTAAAAAATCCCCCAAAAAATCGAGTGCAACTGGGTTAAATGTTAATTAACCAAGTCACCAGGAATGTGTCCGATCTCACGCGATCTCGGAAGCTCAGCACGGTTGAGTCTGGATCGTGCGTCGATCGGTGACCACCATACAAACCGGCTTAGTGCAGGCTGCTGTTATGCTTCATGGTGGGCAGCTCTATCATCTTAATGCTCCTGCTCTCACCATAATCCTCACAACTCACATGGTGGAAAGCCCTCATCCAGTGGTGAATTAATAAAGTGATGTACAAATATAAGACAACGGTCTGATTTGCTCCCCAAAAAGGTAAGATTAAATCCCCATTAGCCTAATAAACTTAAAAAGCAATGTTTAAACAACCAAACTCGTAATTTGTTTTATTGATGGGGAATATTGCTGGGGAGATGCTTTATCGCTAGCCATGCTATCTTAATGTTTACAGCTGTAATCCTCTTGTTACGTGTGCATTGCATCAATAAATTGAGAAATATTCAGATAATTAGCGCTGTAAATGCCTCGGAGGCCAATTTCATTTTCCAAATATAATTTCAGGTAAGAATAGGAGGAATAAGAAGTGTGTTTAGTATAGAACATGCAGTGCAGTCGCCATCCATGTTAATGTAAGCCACAGGATGGCAGCAGCATGTATACACTTGATTGAAACCTTCCACTTTTATAACGAAAGCTGTTTTATAAGCAGACTTGAAGATAATGTTATAGTAAACGTGCGTATAATATGTTTTTAACATCTCTTTTTTAACATTTTTTTTTATTATACAACTAATTCCTAAATGTTACATGTATAATAAAAGGAATTTACTCGCAACACAAGACGGTCGCTTGTGTTGCGATGGAAACGTGATATTGTTCTTATTTTCATTATTTTTTCTATCTACGTGGCTTTACCGAAAGACCCAAAGAATATAGAAATTACATTTTGTATGACTTACCCAACCAAGATGGTTCTTGTATCATATGCTAGATGTACTGTAATTGAACATTTGTCTTGGTTTTTGTTTCTGACCGTGCAGATATGCCTGACCGGGTGCCCTCAGGATGCCATGATTAAGATTAATAGAATCTGTCACGAGCATAATTTCAAGTTCTTTGCAGGAGATGTGTTTGGTTATCACAGCTACATGTTTATATTCTTAGCTCTTTCGGTAAAGTCACGTTTAAGGGAAACAATAAAATAATAAAATATATATAAAACAATAAAAATTATCACGATGTCTCATATCCTGCGTCCTTTCACTGGAAAAACCACCTCTGCGGTACAAAATTCTACTCACCTGGTATCGACAATCAAGGGTATTTCCCTGTCCCCAGACGACCTGCTTGTCAGTTTTGATGTAGTTTCCTTATTCACCAAGGTTCCTGTACCTGACACCATCGCAATCATTGAAGACTTGGTTCATCAAGGACTAAACACTGAGGTACCCACCCTGGTGAGACTGTTTAACCAATACATACTTCACTTGGAATGGAACTTTCTACAAACTGAGGGCGCCCCAATGGGCTCCCCCCTATCTCCGGTTATAGCTAACATTTTCATGGAGAAATTTGAGACTGACGCCATCCAGACTGCCACTCTGCACCCAACCTTATGGAAAAGGTACATGGA
Organism: Petromyzon marinus; assembly: GCF_010993605.1. Lineage (NCBI taxonomy): Eukaryota > Metazoa > Chordata > Hyperoartia > Petromyzontiformes > Petromyzontidae > Petromyzon > Petromyzon marinus. The sequence goes on from NW_022638361.1 coordinate 2,759, forward strand.
TGACACCTTTATCATCTGGCCACATGGCCGGCCTGCTCTAGACCAATTCTTCGACCACATCAATTCCATACACCCAGCCATCAGATTTACCATGGAAGTCGAAAAAGATGGCAAGCTACCTTTTTTGGATGTCCTAATTAAAAAGAGACCTGATGGTTCAATGAGCCACTCTGTCTACAGGAAAGCTACCCATACGGATGCTTATCTGAAACCGGATTCCTACCACCATCCATCACAGAAGAATTCTCTCATCAAGAGTATCATAGAGCCCAATGCATATCCGACCAGGAACACATAGGCAGTGAACTCAAGCACGTACACCAAGCTCTTAAGGCTAATGGTTACTCCGACTATACAATCCGCAAAGCTATCACTCAAACCATGAAGAAGGACCCTCTTGAGGAGCCTTTCAAAACCATCACTTTACCCTACATTGCGGGGATCACAAAAAAGATCTCCAAAATCTTGAATAAACACAAGATCCAGGTCCGTTTCAACACATTACATAAAATCCGTGATCTGGTTCCGTCTGTAAAAGATGTGATTCCGGACATACAGTACCCTGGTGTCTACAAACTAAGTTGCTTCTGTGGTAGTAGTTACATTGGAGAAACCAAACGTCATGTCTCGGACCGCATTCGTGAACACAAAGCAGACCTTAAACACGGTAGGACCAACACCTCGGCCGTGGCAGATCATTGTTATAATTCAGTAGGCTCACATGACATTGACTTTTCCAAGACAGGTTCTTTGTAAGCCATCTGGCTACCATAAGATATTCGTTCATGAGGCTATCCACATATACAAGCACAGAGACAATTTCAACCGAGAAGATGGATTCTGGCTTAGCAATCATTGGAAAGATTTGATAAACTATTTCAGGTCTTAATTGATTGTTCACGCTTACAGTGGCTTTCAGACAGCATACATTAATTTTTCGTCTCCCCCCTCCTCTTTTCAGAACATAGATGGACTAGTCCTTCTAAATAAACTGCCAAATCGCTGCGCGTGGCGCTGGTGTTTTTTTAAATATAAATAAATAAATGCACCGTTAAAATAAATAAATTAATGCAAACCGACACACCTGATGACGACCGTTTGTGTTATGGTCGAAACGTGATAATTTGTATTGTTTTATATATTTTTTATTATTTTATTGTTTCCCTTCAATAATAAAATATATATAATATATATATACCTTATTATTTTTTTGTTTCCCTTCAACGTGACTTTACCGAAAGAGCTAAGAATATGAGTTTATCAATCTACATGACGACGACGATGATGATGATGAGGTTGTCAATCTCCATGACGACGATGATGATGACGAGTTTGTCAATCTCCATGACGACGATGATGATGACGAGTTTGTAAATCTCCATGAAGACGATGATGATGATGAGTCTGTCAATCTCCATGACGATGACGATGAGTTTGTCAATCTCCATGATGACGACGATGATGATGAGTTTGTAAATCTCCATGACGACGATGATGATGACGAGTGTTAATCTCCATGACGACGACGACGATGATGATGACGAGTTTGTAAATCTCCATGACGACGACCTCCAAGCCTCGTGGAGCCTCCAGCAGCCCCCGTTGCCATGGCCACGGGCACAACCACTTGAAGACTTCAACCCGGGGGTGGTGGTCGACATCGGGCGGTGGCAGCGTTCAGTGGCGATCATCTGCGTTGTGTCGCATTTGCGTGAGAGAGAGAGAGTTTCAAGTTTTCAAGTTTCATTTATTAGGTGTAGCCCTGTGAGCCATGCGGCTCTTAAGTCGGGTGCAACCGCAACAAACAAAATTTGAACACAGAACATCTTAAAGCGACAATGCGTAACAGAAACATTCTGGAATAAACCAGCAAATATTCCACACAAAAAAACATGTTAAAACGCTGTGTGTTAAAATCAATGTGGTGCAAGCCAACAACAACAACCATAAGACAATTTAGATTAACCATGTTTTCTAATCACCAAAATAAAGCTGTAAAAACAATGTAACAACAGTAATCATAGGAACTGTGAATTTAAATTTAACAATAAACGATATACATAATTCGTACGACAAAAAAACTGCAGCCATAGCTGGCAGCACGACACTCCCAGTGTATGATGTGTGAGTGAGTCAGCAGCAGAGTGAGTGAGTGTATGATGTGCGAGTCAGCGTATGATGAGTGAGTCAGCAGCAGCGTGAGTGAGTGTATGATGTGCGAGTCAGCGTATGAAGAGTGAGTTAGTGAATGATGTGTGAGCGAGTGTATGCTGTGTGAGCGAGTCAGTGGCAGTGTGAGTGTATGATGTGTGAGTCAGCGCACGATGTGTTAGTCAGCGCATGATGAGTGAGTCAGTGTATGATGTGCAAGTGAGCCAGCAAACAATGAGTGAACCTGTGTATGATGAGTGAATGGGTCAGTGGTTGTGCGAGTGTATGATGTGTGAGTGAGTAAGCGCATGATGAGCGAGTCAGTGCATGATGTGTGAGTGAGTCAGTGCATGGTGTGAGTGAGTCAGTGCATGGTGTGAGTGAGTCAGTGTATGATGTGTGAGTGAGTCAGTGCATGGTGTGAGTGAGTCAGTGTATGATGTGTGAGTGAGTCAGTGCATAATGTGTGAGTAAGTCAGTGCATGGAGTGAGTGAGTCAGTGTATGTGTGAGAAAGTCAGTGTATGATGTGTGAGTGAGTCAGTGCATGGTGTGAGTGAGTCAGTGTATGATGTGAGCGTGAGTCAGTGTATGATGTGTGAGTGAGTCAGTGTATGATGTGAGGGTGAGTCAGTGTATGATGTGTGAGTGAGTCAGTGTAGAATGTGTGAGTGAGTCAGTGCATGATGTGTGAGTGAGTCAGTGTATGATGTGTGAGTGAGTCTGTGTATGATGTGAGAGTGAGTCAGTGTATGATGTGTGAGTGAGTCAGTGTATGATGTGTGAGTGAGTCAGTGCATGGTGTGAGTGAGTCAGTGTATGATGTGTGAGTGAGTCAGTGCATGGTGTGAGTGAGTCAGTGTATGATGTGTGAGTGAGTCTGTGTATGATGTGTGAGTGAGTCAGTGCATGGTGTGAGTGAGTCAGTGTATGATGTGTGAGTGAGTCAGTGTATGATGTGTGAGTGAGTCAGTGTATGATGTGTGAGTGAGTCAGTGCATAATGTGCGAGTGAGTCAGTGCATGGTGTGTGAGTGAGTCAGAGCATAATGTGCGAGTGAGTCAGTATATGATGTGTGAGTGAGTCAGTGTATGATGTGTGAGTGAGTCAGTGTATGATGTGTGAGTGAGTCAGTGTATGATGTGTGAGCGAGTCAGTGCATAATGTGCGAGTGAGTCAGTGCATGGTGTGTGAGTGAGTCAGAGCATAATGTGCGAGTGAGTCAGTATATGATGTGTGAGTGAGTCAGTGTATGATGTGTGAGTGAGTCAGTGTATGATGTGTGAGTGAGTCAGTGTATGATGTGTGAGCGAGTCAGTGTATGATGTGTGAGAAAGTCAGTGTATGATGTGTGAGTGAGTCAGTGCATGGTGTGAGTTAGTCAGTGCATGATGTGTGAGCGAGTCAGTGTATGATGTGAGTGAGTCAGTGTATGATGTGTGAGCGAGTCAGTGTATGATGTGTGAGTGAGTCAGTGCATGGTGTGAGTGAGTCAGTGTATGATGTGTGAGTGAGTCAGTGCATGATGTGTGAGTGAGTCAGTGCATGGTGTGAGTTAGTCAGTGCATGATGTGTGAGCGAGTCAGTGTATGATGTGTGAGCAAGTCAGTGTATGATGTGTGAGTGAGTCAGTGTATGATGTGTGAGTGAGTCAGTGTATGATGTGTGAGAAAGTCAGTGTCGGCTCCCTCTGCTTGCGCCGTCTCCCCGCCCCCCCCCCCCTTGACTCCGTCGGCCCCCCCCCCAGCTCCGTCGCCCCCCCCCGGCTCCATCGCTCCCCCGCTGGCTCCGTCGCCCCCCCCCGGCTCCATTGCCCCCCCCCCCCCAGCTCCGTCGGCCCCCCCTGGCTTGGTCGCCCCTCCCCGGCTCTGTCGGCCCCCCCCCCCCCAGCTCCGTCAGCCCCCCCGGCTCCGTCGCCCCCCCCCGACACCGTCGGCCCCGCCCCCACCTCCGTCGGCCCCCCCCTGGCTCTGTCGCCCCCCCCCCCAGCTCCGTTGGCCCCCCCCTGGCTCCGTCAGCCCCCCCCAGCTCCGTCGGCCCCCCCCCGACTCCGTCGCCCCCCCTGGTTCCGTCGGCCCCCCCCGGCTCCGTCGGCCCCCACCCAGCTCCGTCGGCCCCCCCCCCGACTCCGTCGGCCCCCCCTGGCTCCGTTGCCCCCCCCCGGCCCCCCCAGCTCCGTCGGCCCCCTCGGCTCCGTCGGCCCCCTCCGTCGGCTCCCTCGTCCCCCTCACAAACGACAGACACGGTCAGATATCTTCCATGGTAGGTTGGCAGTCACCTTTAAGTGCAATAAAAAATAGTTATAATAATTGTAACAACAATGAAAATAGCAATGACAATCATAATATTACCGACAAGGATGATTGTAAACGGGGTTACACTCCCACTCCCCCACCACCTCAATTTAACATGGGTTGACCCACGGGTGACCGCCCGATGTTTTGTAAACAAGTTTAACGTTGAGGGGGTTGTTGGTTATTGGATTCCTCGGACGTGGTGAAGGAGTTTAAAGTTCTCTGCTCGACTCGGCAGAATCGGCGTCTTGGGAAAGGCGATGTTGAGCTGAGAGCCTTGGGAGGAGCGAGAGAGTCTCTTAGCACGTGGGGGAATATCGTCACCCAAAAAAGTAAGAATCGTTTAAATGTGTCTTTGTGTATGTGCGGCGGTGAAGAGCTTCATAGATAATCGGATTTCTTCCGGTAATAAATGTTCTCATGAAACATCCTTAACCTATAAGTTAAACGTAATTGAGGATTCAGGCTTCGCCTAGTAACAGGTTAGTAGGCCTCAAGCCTTAGGCCTAAAGGTTTAATCTTTAATTTGTTCACCCACCTAAGGTGTTTAATAATTTAATTATACAGAGATCGTGAGATGGCAAATCTTCAGTCACCCCTTAAACTGTAAGTGCATTTTTTTTTACTAATTTGAGGATTATTGTATGAAAATGTTGATGTAAATAATAAAATTTAATTTAATTTTATGCGTAATTATCCAAAGTTATGTTAATGTTTCAATTATGTGCATAAATTATGCTAAGTGGAGATATGACGTATTAATTTATGCGAACGCATGCTATTATGCTAATGTATACAGTTATGATAATTAGGCTTAGCTTCGTTGCCCAGGGTCGTATCATCAATCGGCATCATACAATTAATTGTATGAAGTTATGCAGGTGTGCTGTAAGTATGCCAGATTGAGCTCGGCTTTGTTGTCTAGGTTCGTATTATCGATCGCTATGATACAATTATTCTCGCTTTAACATTTACTGATTATGTATTAGTGTGTTATCTCAGGTCTCCAAATTCAAATCTCACTGCAGGATACAGTTCTTGTAATTAAGAATTAACTTAGGAAATAAACACTCAAACACTGCTGTGTTAAGCAATTTTAATTTCTAAACAAAACTTTAACACTCTAATATGCGAATTCTTATGCTTGAAATTGTCAACACAGTATTCCAGGAGATGTTCCCCTCATTGATCCATACATTTAACCCTCAATAATCACGTTTGTTAACTGGGTACCAGAACAATTGATTACTTCCTCAGAGTAACACGATCATATACGGCGATAGGGAACAAAACTCCTTAAAAATTCGTGCAACGATATTCATACAAAGGCAATAAAGAAACATGTCCTGAAGGCAAAGTACACGGTAATTAATTCATGAGCAAGATTACGTAATTGCGAAATGTCTTGGAACAAGGGTGTGTGGCAGTACGCCTGCTTCAGCAAATACTCATCAATTGGCTAAGGCTTCATGGATTCATACATTTAACCCTCAATGATCACGTTTGTTTACTGGGTACCGGAACAAACGATTGCTTCATCAGAGTAACATGAGCATATACGGCAAATAGGAATAAAAGTCCTTCTTAGCTCTTTCGGTAAAGTCACGTTGAAGGGCAACAATAAAACATATATAAAACAATAAAAATTCTCACGACGTTTCCACCATAACACAAACGTCGTGAGAATTTTTATTGTTTTATATATATTTTATTATTTTATTGTTTCCCTTCAACGTGACTTTACCGAAAGAGCTAAGAATATGAATTACTGTAGTCACGAAAGCTTTAAATCAAAAGGAATAAAAGTCCTTAAAAAATTCATGCAACGACATTCACACGAAGGCAATAAAGAAACTTATCCCGAAGGCAAAACGTATACGGCAATGAATCCATGGGCAAGATTACGTAAGTTAACGAAATGTTGAAACCATGGTGTGCAGCAGTAGGCCTGCTTCAGCAAATACTCATTAATTGGCTGAGGTTTCAATACATTCACGGGCCAGATTCTGTGATCAAAGGAAGATTTCAACGCAGTGTTCTCCCTGTGAGTGTGTGAATTCGTAACTTATGTTTTTAAACGTTTAGCTTTCATCAATGAATTCGTTGATAATATTTATGCAAATCAAAAAGAAACATAACTACTAAAAATACTTCTACACGACCGTTTCCCCGTAACCCAATGGCAACCGTGTTCTTCGTTATCAGTTGATACTTGACGCACTTATCATGAGTCTTCTTAGTAATGATTCGTGTATATGTGTTGAGTGGGCATGGTATGGGTTGAGTGGGGATGTGTTGTTGATCAATTATTTGCGTCAAGCAGATGCCAGGTGATGCGTTGCAATGTGTGGCGGCGTGCATGTCATACGGATAGCTGGGTTCTCCTCTCACACGGGCGGCCGGAGTTCGGTCCGCAGCCAGTCCGAAGAGTCGGGACGACGCGATGATCCCGTCTTCAGGTAGCACCCACAGCTCTTCCGCTGGCAGCTGACACCCTTGCTTGGTGCGCGCCGGCTCCGGCTCTCTGGCGACGAACGATGCTTTCATTCGTCGATGGATGACGCTGGAATTCTGGTCAGCTTAGCTCGAACTGCAGTGGCTCTTGTGAGTCGACGCCCAGAGCAGAATGATTTTCGAGCGATACTTCTTCGGACGGCGCTGAATTCGCACGGCGTAGCATGTCGCTACTCGGCGAGCCTCACCATCCTGGATGAGTTGCGGAGTCTTCTTCTGCGTCGGCGGTGATCTCCTGCGTCGGTGGCTGGCTGTTATCTTCGGTAGCTGGTCATCTTCGGTAGCTGATGATCGCCGTCTTCTGCCGCTGGTAGCTGTGTTGCAATGTATGGCCCGTGTCTCTCTTTTTATGCCAAAATTTCTTTCTCTACTCGCCTTCTCACAAAGGACCGGAACTTTCTATGATCTCGCTCTGTGTTGTGGGGGGGGGGAGTTGGATGTGTGTCTGTGTGTGTGTCATTTATTAAGCCATCTGTGTCTCTCCCCAAGCCATCTTTTCATCTGTGGAACACAGATGCCCCCCTGCAATACAAGAGTAATTTCCCTCGCTCTGGGCGTTACATTCTTTGCTATGCCGTGCTGCGGGAAGACAAAGACGGTTGGGAGGGTCTTTTCCTATGGGATACAGTTTATCTTGGTTGTGTGTGACCTATTTCGCCTCATCTTTTCTGGATAACCCTCGGTTTAATAATGCATAATTATTATTTGGTTAATGTTTCCCAAGATTTGTGATTTAACATTGTAATCACCACGTATTTCTTAGGGGTTTTTTTATTTCGTCCCCCTGTCAGTATCCGCGGACCCGTGCTGTTATACTAGAGTAATTTATTGGTGTCCTCAGTTTTAGAGGTATAACTTAGTTTCGGTTAAGCTTCTTGACTGCTGGAATTAATTTCTATGGTTTTTGTAAAGTCACGTAAATGGCAAGATGTAGTGTAATTTAAGGTGAATAACGTTAGTATCAGTATTATGTACGAGAAGTAATACCCACTATGTAGATTGTAGTCTGTTTTTTTATCGTAGCGAGTGTATAGATTCCTATAATGTCAACTTATTCTTTAAAGCTTTCGTGACTGCAAGGATTCATCTTCTTTGGTTCTTTCGGTAAAGTCACGTAGAATGAGAATAAAATAATAAAATAATAAAATAAAATAACACAATAAAATTCTCACGACGTTTCGGCCACAACACAAGTGGCCTTGATCAGGTGAAGGGACGAGACTGTCTCGAGGACAGCGCTGGAGCGAACACAGCCAAGCTCAGACCGCGACCTTTAAGCTGTGTGAGAAGAAACAGAGCGCCTTGACAAAGGAATTAGCATTTGGTATTACCTTAGAGTCGCGGCTTTAAATCGAAATTTAACCGCCTCTACGGGGAGGGATTCCACATAACCTTAAGATCATTCAACAGACTCCGGGATAAGAAGGCTCAACTAATCGAGTCTCTCACCTTTCTGAAGAGATGCCGCGACTCTAAGGTAATACCAAATGCTAATTCCTTTGTCAAGGCGCTCTGTTTCTTCTCACACAGCTTAAAGGTCGCGGTCTGAGCTGAGCTTGGCTGTGTTCGCTCCAGCGCTGTCCTCGAGACAGTCTCGTCCCTTCACCTGATGAAGGCCACTTGTGTTGTGGCCGAAACGTCGTGAGAATTTTATTGTGTTATTTTATTTTATTAATTTATTGTTTTATTCTCATTCTACGTGACTTTACCGAAAGAACCAAAGAAGACTTATTCTTGTTGCTGAGTTTTGTCCTATTTTGTCTGATGTATGTGTGTTTGTTCTATTTTATTGTGGTGATGAGATGTCTCATCAAGGCCTGGCTCCTTCCTTCGCGGTCGGGTGTCGCCTTTGTCTATCTCGGTGGGAGTCGTGTTCTCTCCCTTTGCCGTTTTATTGCTACCGCATGTGGCTGGGAAAAAAGGCGGCCGATAGGCTTCCTCTATGGAATCCTTTTCTCTCGGTCCCGTGATCAACCCATCTCGCTCCATCTCCTCTGGGTGACCCTTGGCTTAACTCTAATAATCATTATTTGGTTTATGTTTTCCAAGATTCATCTTTAATCTTTAATTTGTTTACCCACATAAAGTGTTGTTAACAACTTCACTGATTTTGAAATAACAAAAATATTTTTTTAACACAAAACATTTTTTTGTTATTTTCTTTGAACCTATCTAAGTGACTTTACCGAAAGACCCAAGAATATTAAATGACCTCGTTTAATAATGATAATTATCATGACAGATTAAGAACAATAATGGTAACAATGATAACATTAACAATAATGAACAATAAGGATAACAAGGATAATTTTATCAATTTATGATAATCGTAATGATGATAGCAATGATACGGATACTGATAATACGGATGATCGTGATAAATATATTATAACAAAACAGATAATGACAATGATACGGATACTGATAATACGGATAATCGTGATAAAGATATTATAACGATACAGATAATGACAATGATACGGATACTGATAATACGGACAATCGTGATAAAGATATAACGATATAGATAATGACAATGATACGGATACTGATAATACAGACAATCGTGATAAAAATATTATAACGATACAGATAATGACTGATACGGATACTGATAATACGGATAATTGTGATAAAGATATTATAATGATACAGATAATGACAATGATACAGATACTGATAATACGGATAATCGTGATAAAGATATTATAACGATACAGATAATGACAAGGCACCTTAATTACTCTCACGCAGCTTAAAGGTCACGGTCTGAGCGTGGCTGTGTTTCACTCCAGCGCTGTCCTCGAGAAAGTCTGGTCCCTTCACCTGATGAAGGCTGCTTGTGTTGTGGCCGAAACGTCGTGATTTTTGTTGTTTTATTTTTTACCTACATGACTTTACCAAGAGCATGATAATAACTCTTATATTTTATTTTAAACAAACCCCCCGCCCCCCAGGAAAGAGAATGCCGTGAATGTTGAAGCAATGGATCTTCCAGACGACGTGGAGACTCACCACGTCGGCGGCGGCGCTCACACCCAGCTCCACTTAGCCCAGCGGAGCGTTACCTTGGAAGGGCTTTGTGTGGTGGTGGAGGAGAAAGAGGAGGAGGTGGAGGAGGAAGAGGCGGAGGAAAAGGAGGAGGGACAGCAGGTGGAACGTGACCCGTGGGATGAGTTAGACAAGCTGGAGTGTGCCTCGTGGGATGAGTTCGACAAGCTGGACGATGAGGTGCAGCGTGTCCTGTGTGATGAGTTAGACGAGGTGGGGGAGCGTGTCCTGTGGGATGCGTTTGACAAGGTGGGGGAGCGTGTCCCATGTGATGAGTTAGACGAGGTGGGGGAGCGTGTCCCGTGGGATGAGTTAGACGAGGTGGAAGATGAAGTGCAGCGTATCCTGTGGGATGAGTTTGACAAGGTGGGGGAGCGTGTCCCGTGGGATGAGTTTGACAAGGTGGAGGAGCGTGTCCCGCGTGATGAGTTAGACAAGGTGGGGGAGCGTGTCCCGTGTGATGAGTTAGACGAGGTGGGGGAGCGTGTCCCATGTGATGAATTAGACGAGGTGGGGGAGCGTGTCCCGTGGGATGAGTTAGACGAGGTGGAAGATGAAGTGCAGCGTATCCTGTGGGATGAGTTTGACAAGGTGGGGGAGCGTGTCCTGTGGGATGAGTTTGACAAGGTGGGGGAGTGTGTCCCGTGTGATGAGTTAGACGAGGTGGGGGAGCGTGTCCCGTGTGATGAGTTAGACGAGGTGGGGGAGCGTGTCCCGTGTGATGAGTTAGACGAGGTGGAGGACGTAGGCTACAAGTGCTCTCCCATGGAGTCGATTGGAGACGAGGCTTTGCCGTGTTCCGACGGAGGGGACCCCTGGGAACGGATCTTTGACGTCGCCTCCGCCGTGACCTCCTCCACCGCCTCCACTTCGACGTCGTCGACTCTCGGAGGTCTCCCCTCGGAGGCCATCGACGACGCGACCCGAGGGGGCTCCTCCTGGACAGAGTCGGATCTCGTTATTTTCAAGCTGATAGAAAACGCCTGGCGTGGCGGCGGCGGCGGGGACGACGACGATAGCCTCGTGGAGGTCGCGGCCGCGTCTCCCCGTTTGACTCGGGGTGCAAGATGGAGGAGAAGTGAAGCCAATCACCAAGGCAGGGAACTCCTCTACTTACAAACATCACTTCAGATAATCCCCTACTTATGAACGTTACTGCGAGGACTTCCCTACTTACAATCATTACCGCAGATACTCCCTTATGAGCATCGCCAGAGGGATTCTTCTATTTACTATCACTGCTGCAGGGATTCCCTTACATTACCGCAAGACGCCCCTGTTTACAAGCATTACTATAGAGACGCCCCTACTTACGAACATTACTTCAGAGATTCCCATACTTAAGAGCGCTACGACGTGGATTCCCCTACCTACGGACATCACAGCATGTACTCTATGTACGAACATTACTACAGGGACTTCCTTACTTATGAACATTCGACTTACGAACTTTCAGAGATGCGAACAAACCTGGTCCGTATGTCCACTTGCAGCTGCTCGTACCGAGAGTCGTAAGTTCAACCGGCGCGCAACAGATGGTGGTGGTGGCATCTACAGCGAGGGAAAAAAAGTATTTGATCCCCTGCTGATTTTGTACGTTTGCCCACTGACAAAGAAATGATCAGTCTATAATTTTAATGCTAGGTTTATTTGAACAGTGAGAGACAGAATAACAACAACAAAATGCAGAAAAACGCATGTCAAAAATGTTATAAATTGATTTGCATTTTAATGAGGGAAATAAGTATTTGACCCCCTCTCAAGCAGAAAGATTTCTGGCTCCCAGGTGTCTTTTATACAGGTAACGAGCTGAGATTAGGAGCACACCTGTCCACAGAAGCAATCAATCAATCAGATTCCAAACTCTCCACCATGGCCAAGACCAAAGAGCTCTCCAAGGATGTCAGGGACACGATTGCAGACCTACACAAGGCTGGAATGGGCTACAAGACCATTGCCAAGCAGCTTGGTGAGAAGGTGACAACAGTTGGTGTGATTATTCGCAAATGGAAGAAACACAAAAGATCTGTCAATCTCCCTCGGCCTGGGGCTCCATGCAAGATCTCACCTCGTGGAGTTGCAATGATCATGAGAACGGTGAGGAATCATCCCAGAACTACACAGGAGGATATTGTCAATGATCTCAAGGCAGCTGGGACCATAGTCACTAAGAAAACAATTGGTAACACACTATGTCATGAAGGACTGAAATCCTGCAGCACCCGCAAGGTCCCCCTGCTCAAGAAAGTTTGCCAATGAACATTTGAATCATTCAGAGGACAACTGGGTGAAAGTGTTGTGGTCAGATGAGACCAAAATGGAGCTCTTTGGCATCAACTCAACTCGCCGTGTTTGGAGGAGGAGGAATGCTGCCTATGACCCCAAGAACACCATCCCCACCGTCAAACATGGAGGTGGAAACATTATGCTTTGGGGGTGTTTTTCTGCTAAGGGGACAGGACAACTTCACCACATCAAAGGAACGATGGACGGGGCCATGTACCGTCAAATCTTGGGTGAGAACCTCGTTCCCTCAGCCAGGGCATTGAAAATGGGTCGTGGATTGGTATTCCAGCATGACAATGACCCAAAACACACGGCCAAGGCAACAAAGGAGTGGCTCAAGAAGAAGCACATTAAGGTCCTGGAGTGGCCTAGCCAGTCTCCAGACCTTAATCCCATAGGAAATCTGTGGAGGGAGCTGAAGGTTCGAGTTTCCAAACGTCAGCCTCGAAACCTTAATGACTTGGAGAAGATCTGCAAAGAGGAGTGGGACAAAATCCCTCCTGAGATGTGTGCAAACGTGGTGGCCAACTACAAGAAACGTCTGACCTCTGTGATTGCCAACAAGGGTTTTGCCACCAAGTACTAAATCATGTTTTGCAGAGGGGTCAAATACTTATTTCCCTCATTAAAATACAAATCAATTTATAACATTTTTGACATGCGTTTTTCGGAGTTTTTTGTTATTCTGTCTCTCACTGTTCAAATAAACCTACCATTAAAATTATAGACTGATCATTTCTTTGTTAGTGGGCAAAGGTACAAAATCAGCAGGGGATCAAATACTTTTTTCCCTCACTGTACATCTGTTGAACGTGAATAACCAGTGACATCTACATCTGTAGAACATGTAAAACCAGTGGCATCTACATATATAGAAAATGAAGAACCAGTGGCATCTACATTTGCAGAACATGAAGAACCATTGGTATCTACATCTGCAGAACGTGAAGAACCATTGGAATCTACATCTGCTGAACGTTAAGAACCAGTGGCATCCACATCAGTAGAACGTGAATAACCAGTGGCATCTACAGCTGCAGAACATGAAAAACCAGTGGCATCTACATCTGCAGAACGTGAAGAACCAGTGGCATCTACATATGAGGAACGTGAACCAGTGGCATCTACATCTGCAGAACGTGATGAACCAGTGGCATCTACATCTGCAGAACGTGAAGAACCAGTGGCATCTACAGCTGCAGAACATGTAGGATCAGTGGCATCTACATCTGCAGAACGTGAAGAACCAGTGGCATCTACATCTGTAGACTATGAAGAAGCAGTGGCATCTACATCTGCAGAACGTGAAGAACCAGTGGCATCTACATCTGTAGAATATGAAGAACCAGTGGCATCTACATCTGCAGAACGTGAAGAACCAGTGGCATCTACATCTGCAGAACGTGAAGAACCAGTGGCATCTACATCTGCAGAACGTGAAGAACCAGTGGCATCTACATCTGCAGAACATGAAGAACCAGTGGCATCTACATCTGCAGAACATGTAGAACCAGTGGCATCTACATCTGCAGAACGTGAAGAACCAGTGGCATCTACATCTGCAGAATGTGAAGAACCAGTGGCATCTACATCTGTAGAATATAAAGAACCAGTGGCATCTACATCTGCAAAACGTGAAGAACCAGTGTCATCTACATCTGCAGAACATGAAGAATCAGTGGCATCTACATCTGCAGAACGTGAAGAACCAGTGTCATCTACATTTGCAGAACATGAAGAACCAGTGGCATCTACATCTGCAGAACGTGAAGAACCAGTGGCATCTACATCTATAGAATATGAAGAACCAGTGGCATCTACATCTGCAGAACGTGAAGAACCATTGGCATCTACATCTGCCGAACGTAAAGAACCAGTGGCATCCACATCAATAGAACGTGAATAAGCAGTGGCATCTACAGCTGCAGAACATGAAAAACCAGTGGCATCTACATCTGCAGAACATGTAGAACCAGTGGCATCTACATCTGCAGAACGTGAAGAACCAGTGGCATCTACATCTGCAGAATGTGAAGAACCAGTGGCATCTACATCTGTAGAATATAAAGAACCAGTGGCATCTACATCTGCAAAACGTGAAGAACCAGTGTCATCTACATCTGCAGAACATTAAGAACCAGTGGCATCTACATCTGCAGAACGTGAAGAACCAGTGTCATCTACATCTGCAGAACATGAAGAACCAGTGGCATCTACAACTGCAGAACGTGAAGAACCAGTGGCATCTACATCTATAGAATATGAAGAACCAGTGGCATCTACATCTGCAGAACGTGAAGAACCATTGGCATCTACATCTGCCGAACGTAAAGAACCAGTGGCATCCACATCAGTAGAACGTGAATAAGCAGTGGCATCTACAGCTGCAGAACATGAAAAACCAGTGGCATCTACATCTGCAGAACGTGATGAACCAGTGGCATCTACATCTGTAGAACAAGAAGACCAGTGGCATCTACATCTACAAAACGTGAAGATCCAGTGGCATCTATATCTGTAGAACGTGAAGAATCAGTGGCATCTACATCTACAGAACATGTAGAACCAGTGGGATCTACATCTACAGAAAATGTAGAACGAGTGGCATCTAATCTGTAGAACGTGAAGAACCAGTGGCATCTACAGAACATGAAGAACCAGTGGCATGTACATCTGCAGAACGTGAAGAACCAGTGGCATCTACATCTGCAGAACGTGAAGAACCATTGGCATCTACATCTGCAGAACGTGAAGAACCAGTGGCATCTACATCTGCAGAACGTGAAGAAACAGTGGCATCTACATCTCTAGAACGTGAAGAACCAGTAGCATCTACATCTGCAGAACGTGAAGAACCAATGGCATCTACATCTGCAGAACATGAAGAACCAGTGGCATCTACATCTGTAGAACATGAAGAACCAGTGGCATCTACATCTGCAGAACGTGAAGAATCAGTGGCATCTACATCTGCAGAACGTGAAGAACCAGTGGCATCTACATCTGCAGAACGTGAAGAACCAGTGGCATCTACATCTTTAGAATATGAAGAACCATTGGCATCTACATATGTAGAATATGAAGAACCATTCGCATCTACATCTGCAGAACACGAAGAACCAGTGGCATCTACATCTGCAGAACGTTAAGAACCAGTGGTATCTACATCTGCAGAACGCGAAGAACCAATGGCATCTACATCTGCAGAACGTGAAGAACCAGTGACATCTACATCTTTAGAATATGAAGAACCATTGGCATCTACATATGTAGAATATGAAGAACCATTCGCATCTACATCTGCAGAACACGAAGAACCAGTGGCATCTACATCTGCAGAACGTTAAGAACCAGTGGTATCTACATCTGCAGAACGCGAAGAACCAATGACATCTTCATCTGCAGAATGTGAACAACCAGTGGCATGAGACCTCCTTTGCCAGTAACAAGATATAGAAATAGGTTTTACCCTTTTAACTGGCACAAAAACTGACACCTTTATTCAAGGCATCATGTTTCCTACAACCAGTGGCATCTACATCTGCAGAACGTGAAGAACCAGTGACATCTACAGCTGCATAACGTGAACAACCAGTGGCATCTACATCTACGAACACAGACCCTCTGGAACCTGTTGTATATGAGCCTTTTTCCAAAATTGATATTAACAATAATATTTGCCGTTATATATATCATATTTTTTTTTTAACAAACGAAACAAAATAATTAATAAAACCCGTAAGCCAGGCACACAAAAACCAGGTGTCGGTCATAAACAGGCCATTAATAAATAAAGAAATAATAAAACTCTCGAGGCGAGGATGTTAGCAGCTATCTGCGAAGATCTCCAGATGAACAAGAGTTTGATGTGCCCTAAGGGAGGTCAAGCAGAGGGAAGCCCTCCCTTAAGCCAGAAATGAGGATGCCCACGGGTTAAACTATTTTTTTTTTTTAAACAACGGTTCAAATTTAAAATGCAATAACAAGAATGAGCTAAAGTTAGCGGTCCTCGCGCTCACTCCAATCAAGACCAGGCCACCAGATACATCAGTGAATTATTATCCAATAATTAATTCGCTATCAAATGATTTTCACCTTTAATACTTTTACTGTTAAAACAAAGCTTGGAGACAAAATACCGAGTCACATCAAAGGTTATCGAGAAGGAATGAGGCGAACGGGCAAACTTACGAAAGAGTTTAAACAATATCCCAAGCAACCCCGACCATCTTTGTTTCTCTCACAGCGCGGAGAAGCAGGAATTACACCTTATCACAAGGGGCCATCTGGAAAAGCCAGCCGGGTTTGATGAGGAGACACACCCCACCCCACACACGGCAACCAGACAAACAAGTTTTAAAGAAATTGCAAAATAACATTAACAATAATGTGTTAACCTTAAACGATATTCCATTATAGAACCTTACAGAACCAAGGGATATGGATTCCAACAATCTGGAAACGGACCTCTTAAACTCAGGATGAAAATTATTTTTCTTTTTAATAATTCCATCATAACATTTCAAACCTCGGTAAACCGAGAGGTGTCGGGAGGACGTAGCTACAAACACGAGTCGTGGCGAACATGGGACCAAATGGTATTTGAGAAATATAAGTCGAAAGTATAAAGAGATAGGTGCTCCCAACCACCTTTGTCTCTCCCGAAGAGCGCGAGAGAGGAATTTCACGCCAGGGCAAACAGATCGTTATCGCAGGAGCCATCTGTACACACACACACGAACTCACACACACATACCCCGCCCCCCCCTTTTCCGTGCGCAGAGAGAATTGTCTTTGAATATAACGGTCAGCCGCATTTTTCAAAAGTCAGTGAAGTTAAGTCAAGAGTCAAGACAGATCAGCGAGTCAAGACGTCCACAGGACGAGCAGTCGCATGGAGCGGCTGGCTCCGAGCCTCGCTGAGTAGCGAGGATCGCTGAGTAGCGATGTATCAACAAAAGTGAGTCATACAGCAGTGGAGGAAACCTGCTGTCAGCGAACCAGCACGGGCGCGTTCGCGCACTTCAACAGAGAGAGCACGTGCGACTCAACTCACTCAACTGAAGAAAAAGCTTGGCCAGCCGCCAACAAAGTATCAGCGAATCAGCGCTGAGAGTGCTCGAGCATCTCCACAAAGCAAGCACGTGCAACGTGGCTCAACCAGCAGCGGAAAAGCTTGGGCAGCCGCCAACAACTTCAGCAAACCAGTGACCAAGCGCGTGCGACTTGAGTCATACAGCAGTGGAGGAAACCTGCTGTCAGCGAATCAGCACGGGCGCGTTCGCGCATCTTCAAGAAGAAAGAGCGCGGCCAGCAACGCCAAGCAAGAGCGTGCAGCAGCTCAACCAGCAGTGGAGAGAAACTGCTGCCAGCGAACCGGCACGGGCGCGTTCGCGCACCTTCAAGGAGAAAGAGCGCGGCCAGCAACGCCAAGCAAGAGCGTGCAGCAGCTCAGCCAGCAGTGGAGAGAAACTGCTGTCAGCGAACCAGCACGGGCGCGTTCGTGCATCTTCAAGGAGAGGGAGCGCGCGCCACCAGCGTGCCACCAGCACCAGCGCGTTCCAACAGCGTGCCACCAGCGTGCTACAGCGCGCAACTTCGCGTCACCAGCGCTGAGAGGGCAGCGGCCCCGCACTCAACACCCATCGGCGCGACGACGGCGAGCGTCGTGCTGACTCATCCAGCCAGCGGTGGACAGAAACTGGCAGCCGGTCGTATGCAACCCCTCCTCCACACTCTCCCCCTCACTCCCCCACCGCGCCGCAACACACAGGAAACACATTTTGGACACAAGAGATGCTAACCTCGGCGTCTGCTTTACGCAAAGAATTGAACCAGTGATAAAGAAGACACACGATACGCATATCGGGATAATCAAGAAGGGTGCCACTCCAAGGTGGTGCATTAAAAATCAATTCATAAAGGAAAATACTGCTGTCATTGAGTTGCATAATAACCAATCGTCCTGTTAACAACGTGATAAGAATTGACTTGAAGGTCTATGAATGGATGTGGTACTGTGTGGGCAATGTTTAAACACGAATTTACATATTATAAGGTTAAGGTTTTGATAGAATAGTTGCATGTTTTTAATCTCTCTCTCAACAACCGATTGATTGTGTTACGCGTCGGGAATTAACCACCGCGCCGCAACACACAGGAAACACATTTTGGACACAAGAGATGCTAACCTCGGCGTCTGCTTTACGCAAAGAATTGAACCAGTGATAAAAGAAGACACACGATACGCATATCGGGATAATCAAGAAGGGTGCCACTCCAAGGTGGTGCGTTAAAAATCAATTCATAAAGGAAAATACTGCTGTCATTGAGTTGCATAATAACCAATCGTCCTGTTAACAACGTGATACGAATTGACTTGAAGGTCTATGAATGTATGTGGTTCTGTGTGGGCAATGTTTAAACACGAATTTACATATTATAAGGTTAAGGTTTTGATAGAATAGTTGCATGTTTTAATATCTCTCTCAACAACCGATTGATTGTGTTACGCGTCGGGAATTAACCACAGGTGCCGCTATCGAGGTGAATCAACGCAATCGTGATGGTATCATGTTAACGCTGTGTTGAAATTCCAAAATCCCGAGATTGAGTTTTCATATTATCCAAAAATTAAAGTTAGCTAGAAATAAAATTGATTAAAGCAGAAGGTTTGTGTGTGATTCTTCCTGAAATTCTGCATAATATTGTTCTGCGTATGAGATCTGAATCCTGGGGACCTATCATAAGCACACTATCACCACACATAATCCATAACACACATAATCCGTAATGTTCAATCGAGAGTAATCGTATTCTTATCGATAATACGGAATTAAAGAGCAGAGTCGAATCGACTCTCTCTCATTCACGCTCACAACGCCTGCGTCACTGCATACGATTAATTGCGTTATTCCAATTCATAACACAATCCTCGTCACCGAGGCTCGACCTGATAATCCATAACGACCGGCATTATCATAACCACGCCCACTCGCATAAATTAATACGATTATCTCTCGGATCAGCATAATTTATGCGCATAATTACACTAATTAACATAATTTCGGATACATTATGCAAATTTTAAATTTCATTTAATTTTCATTATTTTCATCAATTTTCA
Source organism: Petromyzon marinus (assembly GCF_010993605.1). Classification (NCBI taxonomy): domain Eukaryota; kingdom Metazoa; phylum Chordata; class Hyperoartia; order Petromyzontiformes; family Petromyzontidae; genus Petromyzon; species Petromyzon marinus. Next base: position 22,180 of record NW_022638361.1, read on the forward strand.
TAACACCTATATATACAACAAACCTAACTCGTTCGTAAGTAGAGGTAAGTCCCTGTATAGTGTAGTGTGTATAGTCGTGTAGTGTGAATAGTAGTGTTTATAATATTGTAATATGTATAGTAATGTTGTGTATATAGTAGTGTAGTGTAAATAGTAATGTACATAGTAGCGTCGTGTGTATAGTAGTATAGTGTCTATGGTAGTGTAGTGTGTATAGTAGTGTATATAGTATTGTAATATGTATAGTAGTGTTGTATATAGTAGTGTAGTGTGTATCGTAGTGTAGTGTATATAGTAATGTAGTATATAGTAGCGTAGTGTGTATAGTAGTGTCATGTATAGTAGTACTGTGATGAAATTAAATATGTTGGTTCTTCACGTTCTGCAGATGTAGATGCCACTGGTTCTTCACGTTCCGCAGATGTAGATGTACATGCCGTACAAATCTAGAGGAGTAAAGTTGGATAAATCGACTTACGAACACAGATCTCTGGAACCTGACTCATTCGTAAGTAGAGGTAGTCCCCGGTATATATATAAATGCAAAAAAAATATTTAATTTCATCACTTAAAAAGCTGGACATCCGTGACGCGCGAAGCACTTTGCGGCCCTTTGGATTCCTCCCGCCGCGGCTTAAAGATTCCGATTCCCCGACCCCGTCGTTGGCGCGATGTTGCTACCGCTGAGCGACGTGGCCACCCGTGCCACACACGCTGCACTCCCGTCCTGTTTGCGTGTCGCTGCCTCGTCGCCGTAGTTGTTGTGGCATGGTAACGGTTCGGCGCTTCGCTGCACTAGCGACCCGGCGAGCCGGGGTTTTGATTCCCGCTCACGGCCACCAACGCCACCGGGTGACGATTGTCTGAACCGGTCAACGGGCATCCCCTAGGTCGATTCAGCCTCAAATGAGTACCTGGTGCGGCGGTATGTAGTGAACGTTGCCGCCGGGGAGACTAAGGCGTGGTGGTGTGAGCCATCCACCCTCTGCTGTGTCGTGCCGCCCTTCATGGGTGCTGCTACTCGCCACTACCAGCACTCGCCCCTAAGTCTGCCACAGGCGACACGGCGGGGGATATTTGTCTCTGTTGTAACGTTCTTACCCCATGGCCCCTACTACTGGACATCTGTGATGCACTAAGAGCTTCACAGCTCTTCGGATTCCTCCTCCCGCTGCTGAAGTATGGATATTCTGATGCTGAATTGGCGAGGACAATTCACAATTGATTCAGTTGATTCCACCACCCACCCTCACCACCCTCCCCCACCATCCACCTCGCCTCACCCCTCTCCCTATCACCACCCTCCCCCACCACCCCTTCCCAACCTCCGCACCCCGCGTCCCCCCCCCCATCTTGCTCGTCGTCGGCCACTGACAAACTCGACGGGCGACCGAGACTCTCGCCCCTGCGCTCTAAACCAAATCTCCCGTGTGATTTTTTTTTAGGATGTCCCGGACGGGACGAGATTTTAACGGTCTAAACCCCCGACGGAGCGCAGCTCAGCTTGCCCGGCTGGAGGAGGCATTCGTGGACGAGCCCTACCCGGACCCACATCGACAGCTCATGCTCGCTCTTGCCACCAACATCTCGGTGAGGAAGGTCAAGGTAAGTCCCCCCCCCCCCCACCAACCACGTGGTGGTAATCTCAAAGCTAGGGTGGGAGGAGCAGAAGTAGTCGTTGGCTTTAGTGACCGATCTTACCGGAGACGGTGGTCATGTCTGGTTGCTAGACTATCGCACACACAGACACACGTAGATACACACAGACACACGTAGACACACACAGACACACGTAGACAAACACGTAGAAACACAGACACACGGAGACACGTAGACACACAGACACACGTAGACACACACAGACACACAGACACACACAGACACACGTAGACACAGACATATATAGACACACACAGACACACGTAGACACATGTAGACACACAGACACAGACAGACACACGCAGACACACACAGACACACGTAGACACACACAGACACACGTAGACACACAGACACGGAGATACGTAGACACACAAACACACAGACACGTAGACACACAGACACACACGTAGACACACAGACACACACGTAGACACACAGACACACGGAGACACACGTAGACACACACAGACACACGTAGACAAACACGTAGACACACAGACACACGTAGGCACACACAGACACACGTAGACAAACACGTAGACACACAGACACACGTAGACACACACAGACACACGTAGACAGACACGTAGAAACAGACACACGTAGACACACAGACACACAGACACACACAGACACGTAGACACACAGACACACACAGACAGACACACACAGACACACGTAGACACACAGACACACGTAGACACACACGTAGACACACAGACACACACAGACACATGTAGACACACACAGACACCACGCACACCGCTGGATGATTTTGTTATTGCGGTCCTGGTCAAGGGTTGGTTCCAAAACCGACGAGCCAAGTGGCGATGGCTGGAGCAGGAAGCGGCGTGGACGACGCACGTCACCGAAGCCAGGAACGCCGTCGCCACGGACGCCATCACCCCCGCCACGGCCACCAGCGTCACCGTCGCCACGGCCACCACCACCACCGTCACCACCACCACGGCCGCAATGAACCGGTAATTGGCATCGGCTCGCTCTGCGAGTCTGCGGAGAGCGGTGAGCATCGAGCGGTGAATGGTGAGCGTCCACAGAGCGTCCAAGCGAGGCGTCATCCATCCCACGTCGATGAACGGACAAGTTCAGCCTTGCAGCTCTTGACTCGCCTCACACTCATGGGACCCACGGTGGCTATGAGATGTTGACTACCTCGCCTGGTGTACAGGAGGTCGTGGGTTTGATACCAACCCTGACGATGCCTGCTGCTGTATATTTGGAGTCTGCGTCTGTCATCATCATCACGGTGGCTATGAGATGTTGACTACCTCGCCTGGTGTACAGGCGGTCGTGGGTTTAATACCAACCCTGACGATGTCTGCTGCTGTATATTTAGAGTCTGCGTCTGTCATCATCATCACGGTGGCTATGAGATGTTGACTACCTCGCCTGGTGTACAGGAGGTCGTGGGTTTGATACCAATCCTGACGATGCCTGCTGCTGTATATTTAGAGTCTGCGTCTGTCATCATCATCACGGTGGCTATGAGATGTTGACTACCTCGCCTGGTGTACAGGAGGTCGTGGGTTTGATACCAATCCTGACGATGTCTGCTGCTGCATATGTGGAGTCTGCGTGTCTCATCACGGTGGCTATGAGATGTTGACTACCTCACTTGGTCTACAGGAGGTTGCATAGATAATCGCCGTGATCGCGTGGAGTCTCTGTATCTCCATGAGTCTCTATGTATCTCCTTGAGTCTCTAGGTATCTATGAGTCTCTATGGTACCTAGAGATGCATAGAGACTCATAGAGACACATAGACTCATGGAGATACATAGAGACGCATAGAGACACATATACTCATAGATATACTTACAGACTCATGGAGATACATAGAGATGCATAGAGATACATACTCATAGAGATACATAGAGACTCGTAGAGATACATAGAGACTTAGAGATACAGAGAGACTCATAGAGATACATAGAGATACATAGAGACGCATAGAGACTCACGGAGACTCATAGAGGTGCGTGTAGTGCCGTCGTTAGAGCAGCGGCCAAACCTCCGCCTCCACATTTACAGGCAGAGGCAGCAGCAGCAGCAGGTGAAGCGCGAGATCCACACGCGCTCCGCCAACCCCCACGTGGGAGCCAGCACCGCCAAGGTGACCGGCGTACAGACACCAGAACCTCCATCCGCTCCACCTCCATCTACTCCACCTGCATCTACTCCACCTCCATCTACTCCACCTCCATCTACTCCACCTGCATCCACTCCACCTGCATCTACTCCACCTGCATATACTCCACCTGCATCTACTCCACCTGCATCTACTCCACCTCCTGCACCTCCATCTACTCCACCTCCATCCACTCCACCTCCATCCGCTCCACCTCCATCTACTCCACCTCCATCTACTCCACCTCCATCTACTCCACCTGCGTCTACTCCATCTCCATCTACTCCACCTCCATCCACTCCACCTCCATCTACTCCACCTGCATCTACTCCACCTGCATCTACTCCACCTCCATCTACTCCACCTCCATCTACTCCACCTGCATCTACTCCACCTCCATCTACTCCACCTCCATCTACTCCACCTGCATCCACTCCACCTGCATCTACTCCACCTGCATATACTCCACCTGCATCTACTCCACCTGCATCTACTCCACCTCCTGCACCTCCATCTACTCCACCTCCATCCACTCCACCTCCATCCGCTCCACCTCCATCTACTCCACCTCCATCTACTCCACCTCCATCTACTCCACCTACGTCTACTCCATCTCCATCTACTCCACCTCCATCCACTCCACCTCCATCTACTCCACCTGCATCTACTCCACCTGCATCTACTCCACCTCCATCTACTCCACCTCCATCCGCTCCACCTGCATCTACTCCACCTCCATCTACTCCACCTCCATCTACTCCACCTGCATCTACTCCATCTCCATCTACTCCACCTCCATCCACTCCACCTCCATCTACTCCACCTGCATCTACTCCACCTGCATCTACTCCACCTCCATCTACTCCACCTCCATCCGCTCCACCTGCATCTACTCCACCTGCATCTACTCCACCTCCATCCACTCCACCTCCATCTACTCCACCTCCATCTACTCCACCTCCATCCGCTCCACCTCCATCCGCTCCACCTCCATCTACTCCACCTGCATCTACTCCACCTGCATCTACTCCACCTCCATCTACTCCACCTCCTGCACCTCCATCTACTCCACCTCCATCTACTCCACCTCCATCCACTCCACCTCCATCCACTCCACCTCCATCCACTCCACCTCCATCTACTCCAGCTCCATCTACTGCACCTCCATCTACTCCATCTACTCCACCTCCATCTACTCCACCTGCATCTACTCCACCTGCATCCACTCCACCTCCATCCACTCCACCTCCATCTACTCTACCTCCATCTACTCCACCTCCTGCACCTCTATCGACTCCACCTCCATCCACTCCACCTCCATCTACTTCACCTCCATCCACTCCACCTTCATCCACTCCACCTCCTGCACCTCCATCCACTCCACCTCCATCTACTCCACCTCCATCCACTCCACCTCCATCCACTCCACCTCCTGCACCTCCATCCACTCCACCTCCATCTACTCCACCTCCATCCACCCCACCTCCTGCACCTCCATCTACTCCACCTCGTCCAACCCCCATCACCTGCACCACCACCCCCACCCTCCTCCTTCCCAATGTTCCTCCCCCCTCCTGCACCGTTCCTGCACCACGGCATCAATTCAAAGGTCGAAGTTTATCCGTCGCTGTAACAGTGACGGGGATTATCTGAACGGCACCCGGGCCTCCCCTAGGTCGACCCGGCCTCAAACGTGCGGAGGGGGGGCTCCTGGTGGTTCCCCGCCGGTTTGCGCCGTCGCCCGGCCACCCCCCGCCGGCATCCCGCCGGTTGCGGTGCTCTCAAGCGCCGCCGCTCGCACCGTCGGTGCCCACGCATCCCTGGTGGCGGTGGCGGCGGCGGCGGCGACGGTGACGACGGTGTTGGTGATTGTGGCGACGGGGACGACCACGGCCGCCGCCGCCGCTGCTGCTTCTACGAGCCGTCCTGAAATACGCCCTCGTCTGTAACGACGTCGCCGCACTCGACCGCTCCTTCAACATCGCCGCACAAGTGAACCGCTCGGCACAGCTCTGTGGTGGTGGTGATGATGGTGGTGATGATGGTGGTGGTGGTGATGATGGTGGTGGTGGTTATGGTGGTGGTGGTGGTTATGGTGATGGTGGTTATGATGGTGGTGGTGGTTATGGTGGTGGTGGTTATGATGGTGGTGGTTATGGTGGTGGTTATGGTGGTGGTGGTTATGATGGTGGTGGTGGTTATGATGGCGGTGGTGGTGATGATGGTGGTGGTGGTTATGATGGTGGTGGTGGTAGTTATGATGGTGGTGGTGGTTATGATGGTAGTGATGATGGTGGTGGTGGTTATGATGGTGGTGGTGGTTATGATGGTGGTGGTGGTTATGATGGTGGTGGTGGTTATGGTGGTGGTGGTTATGATGGTGGTGGTGGTCATGATGGTGGTGGTGGTTATGGTGGTGATGGTGGTTATGATGGTGGTGGTGGTGGTGGTTATGATGGTGGTGGTGGTTATGATGGTGGTGGTGGTCATGATGGTGGTGGTGGTTATGATGGTGGTTATGATGGTGGTGGTGGTTATGGTGGTGGTGGTTATGATGGTGGTGGTTATGATGGTGGTGGTTATGATGATGGTGGTGGTGGTTATCATGGTGGTGGTGGTTATGGTGGTGGTTATGATGGTGGTGGTGGTTATGATGATGGTGGTGGTTATGGTGGTGGTGGTTATGATGGTGGTGGTGGTGGTTATGATGGTGGTGGTGGTCATGATGGTGGTGGTGGTGGTTATGGTGGTGGTGGTTATGGTGGTGGTTATGATGGTGGTGGTGGTTATAATGGTGGTGGTGGTTATGATGGTGGTGGTCATGGTGGTGGTTATGATGGTGGTGGTGGTTATCATGTGAGTTGTATTAGCACTCCACTGAGATTGACGTTCCACAGTGATTTATAATAAAGGCTGTTACGAGTTCTACCCGCCTCGTGATTTACAATTCCATTTACGTATGAAGAAGGTGCGCAGATCCGGACAGTAATTACAACGTTTATTTTTTATTAAACTCATGATATTTAATAAAAAAATTAAGTGAGGTAAACTACCTTAGCCCTCAGGTCTAAATGCGTAAAAAGAGAAGCGTGTGTATTCCCGTAATATGAGCACCGTATTTTCCCGCATATAACCCGCAGACGCATACACACCCCGTGTCAGCATGCGAGCTCGCATGCTGACAAGGGGTGTGGCCGACTCAAGCTACATAGAGCGACATTAACCTGGGGCTGCTGCTACTGCTGATAGCGGGTGGTGGTGGCTGCTGATAGTGGGTGGTGGTGGCTGCTGCTACTGCTGATAGCGGGTGGTGGAGGTGGCTGCTGCTGCTAGCGGGTGGTGGTGGTGGCTGCTGCTGATAATAGGTGGTGGTGGTGGTGAGGGCTGCTACTACTGATAGTGGGTGGTGGTGGTGGTGGCTGCTGCTAGCGGGTGGTGGTGGTGGTGGTGAGGGCTGCTGCTAGCGGGTGGTGGTGGTGAAGGCTGCTGATAGCAGGTGATGGTGGTGGTGAGGGCTGCTGCTAGTGGGTGGTGGTGGTGAAGGCTGCTGATAGCGGGTGATGGTGGTGGTGGTGAGGGCTGCTGATAGCGGGTGGTGGTGAGGGCTGCTGATAGCGGGTGATGGTGGTGGTGGTGAAGGCTGCTGATAGCGGGTGGTGGTGGTGGTGGTGAGGGCTGCTGATAGCGGGTGGTGGTGGTGGCTACTGCTGATAGTGGGTGGTGGTGGTGGTGAGGGCTGCTACTGCTGATAGTGGGTGTTGGTGGCTGCTGCTGCGAGTGGGTGGTGGTGGTGGTGAACGCAACTTTGAAGGGGGCGAGGGTCTAAACCAAACAAACAGGAGAGAGGGGGGCACCATCAGTCGAACGTGGACTCGCCGCCCACACGCCGGCTGTGGCGAGGACGCAGCATCTCCTCCCTGCTGTCGTTGCCGCTCCACTCAACGGATGCCGAAACGGCGAAGGAGGCGGCTTCAACGGCGCAGCACAAACACAGCAGGGAGACGGCTTCTTCAACTGAACAACGAACACTACCAGCCACCATGGTCACCATGATATCGCCGCGTCCTGGCACCCCACGGTAGCCCCGCAGGCGGCTGGGCGTGACGGTGAGCGGCTCGGCAACGGGAAGAGTTCGCGAATTTAAATCCTGCTCGTGCAAAACAAAAGCAACGGTGCATTTTGACGGTCAGCAGGTGAAGACCCCCCCCCCGCTCGCTGAGCTGCTGCTGCTGCTAGCTGCCAGCTGCCGATGACGACCACGAGGGACGATGACCGTTTGGCCAAATGATCCCGTTGAAATGTAAATTTGCCGACGGTCTAGCGACAACGTAACCGCGTCGTTACGGGTCAACGCCACCACCTCCCCGACGACAGCGTCGCCAGGCAGGGCGTCCTCCCCGACGACGGCGCTTCACGAGCCCATTGGGGGAACCGCGGACGCGTCGTCGTCGACGTCGGTGACGTCCACGGTCACCACGGTGACGGCGCTCGGCGAAGTCGCCGCCCCTCCGGCGGCGTCGTCGTTGTCGTCGTCGCTGGCGGCGGCCGCCCACACCGTCAGGTAGTGGTGGCGGCGCTTCTCGTAGTCCAGGGCCTTCGCCGCGACGCGTATTACGCCTGGGCACACGCGGCACACGCGACGCACGTCTGTGAGACGGAGAGACGGAGACACACGGACGGGGGAACCCCCCCACGGCCCGAGGGGACCGCCGCCTGCGCCCCGCGCCGCGTCTCTCACCGAGCCTCCGGTCGACGTCGAAGGCCCCGAGCTCGTTGCCGCCGGCGATGCCGTAGCTCACCGCGCCCCCCCCGCCGAGGACGGCCGCCACGGCGACGACCACGTTGCCCGGCGCTGCGTCTTCCGGCACGGCGGCGCGGTAGGCCAGCTGCCGGAACGCCGGGGCGGCGGCGACGCCGCGCTCGTCGTCGTCGTCGTGCAGGGACACGGAAATCACCGCAGTGGAGGACGCCGTCGCCGAGGCTCCGCCGCCGCTGTGGGCGAGCACCGTGAGGTTGTAGACGTCGCGGCTCTCCAGCGGACGCTTGACGGTGATGACACCCGAGCGGCCGTCGATAGCGAAGCGGTCGCCGGCAGAGTTCAGCAGAGAGTGAGTCACCCTGCGGTGGGGGCCTACAATACACGGCGACAACAACAACAACGGCCGTTCGCCACCGAGTGGCGGCGACGTCACCACGGCGCTTGTGCCAGGCCAGGTGCACGTTGGGGACACGTGGAGTGTCGAATGCCCGCCGGCAGGAGGTCACGGGGCAGACCCAGCAGGTGCCACGGGTTCACTGACCGAGACAAGTGGCCGATGCACCACCTGTGCCCCCTACTTTGCTTCAGCCACCCGGCGCTCCGCTCGTTGTTGTGAGTGTCGCTCCTCCGCCCTCCATTGTTGTTGGAGGGCGACTGCCTCCAACTGCCCAGTAGCGTCCTTCACGAGCCTCCTCCACAGAGGCCGATCTTGACACCGCTGGTACCGGTCATCGGCAAGTCCACTCAGCTCCACATCCTCCTGTACCACATCACTTCATCTCTTCGCGCCCGTTCAGCCCCCTATATCCGGCCAAACAGGAGCTGCTTGGGCTTGCGGTGGCTGGGCCATGTGGGCTACACGACCGAGCCAACGCAGTCTTGCCTGCCGGAACTCACCGATAAGAACATGTCTAGATTGCCAAAGATCCCATGTGTAGCCTCAGGCTGTAGGGGCAAGTGCTGTAAGAGAGCAGCACCTATGAAGGCCGGCACCGTGGCACACGAGGGGGTGGGTGGCCAGCACCATGCCCGGCCGCCTTTGTCTCTCGAGTGGCGATGTTCGCCAGGTTCGTAGCGCTGCGCGCTAACCGCTACCCATAATGTACACACACACGCGCACATACACACTCAAAGTCACGCGTGGGCGCGTGTGTACGTCGTCACCGTCGCCACCGTCGTACCCAGGTCGGCGTCGACGGCGCGCGCGCTCGTCACCGCCGTCCCTACACCGGCGTGGCTCAGGCGCAGGGCGACGGCGCGGGGGGGCGACCCCGTGAGGAAGCGCGGGGCCGAATCGTCCACGTCCTCCACCCTCACGAGGACCTCCGCCCGGCAGGAGCGGCCGCCGCCGTCGGTCGCGGCCACGGCGAGCGCGTGGGCCGGGGCGGCCTCGCGGTCCAGCGGCGCCAGCGTGAAGAGCTCCCCTACGCGGGGCCACGCCGACGAGAGAGACGTTAACCACCTCGCCCGCTACACAGGAGGTGGACGTGAAATTTGATCACAACCCCGACGGCTGCGAGAGCGCGATGGAGAGAGCGCGATGAGCGTTACCGCTGACGGAGTCCAAGCGGAAGAGATTCGCTCCGGCACCGTGTAGCGAGTACCCGATGGTTCCGTTAGAGCCGGAATCGGAGTCACGGGCTGAAACCCTCAGCAGGAAGACTTGTGGGGCGACGTCCTCCCGCACGGTGACGTTGTACCACAGCTGGGGCACCGTGGGGCACAGCGGTAGTGCAGTGAGCCCAAAGGTGAGGGAGAGCCGGTAGTCGAGGCGACACTTATTTAACAGTAACTATAGCACAGGGTCTCTAACACGAAGGGGGTGACGGCCCCTTACGCCCGCCATCTGGGGAGGTGTGGCCTCTGGGCTATCGTGTCCTATCGACTGGGACCACGTACACTCTCAGCCCTGCGGCTAGGGGCCCTAGGGGGAGGCTACTTTGACCCAACCCGGCCAAAGTCCTTGGGTCCGACCACTTTCCCTCACAGCCCCGGCCCTTACAAGGACAGTGGGTCTGGGGGTTCCCAGGGTCCTACTCTAAGCCCGGTCTCCAGTCTTCAACTTGAGAACTGCGGAACCCATTCAGGGGTCCGGCTTTTATACTCCGCCCCTGGCCACGCCCTCTCCGCCCCTGGCCACGCCCTCTCCACCCCTGGCCACGCCCTCTCCGCCCCTGGCCACGCCTTCCTTCCAGAGTGTTCCAGGGGATCCTAGAATATTCCCACAGCCCCCTTATTGGGGTCTTGGGAACCCCGGTGGCCCACATACCACCCCCTACTGGCGTCTGTCCGCCAGTGCAGGTAAGTATACCGTGTGTTCATGGCGTTACAGCAGTACGGTGGTGTGGTAGGGTATGACGAGTCTGTGAGCCTGTGTGGCGAGTCTACGGTTACGGGCACCTTGTCACACACGGGGCCGTTGTCGTTGACGTCCAGCACGGTGACGGCCACGACGACCGTCCTCACCAAGGTGCCGTCGGTGGCCATCACCAGCACGTGGTGGCGTTCCTGCTCCTCCCGGTCGAGCGGCCGCTCCAGGCGCAGCGTCCACTCGCCCCCCCTCTTGACGGGGCCGAGGGAGAAGTGGCCCAGCGGGTCGCCGCCTGTGGCCAGCGTGGACGGGGGGTGGGACGCGGACGTCGCTCGCCGTCGAGACGGAGAGTGTGACGAAGAGAGTGTGATGAAGAGAGTATGATGGCGAGAGTATGATGACGAGAGTCGGTTTAATGCAGAGGCTTCCGCGAACAACTGTGAATGCGGTAGTGGGTTCACTCCAACACAACAGGTGTAGTGGCGTACTAGTAGACTACACTATACACTACTGCACACTACCTGTCAGGTGGTACGTAAGATCCCGGTTTTCCGGCGCGGCGTCCGCGTCGTCCGCCTGGACGACAGCCAACGCCAGGCCGGGCGCGGCGTCCTCCGGCACTCGGACGTCGATCACCGAGGCCGAGAACCGCGGGGGGTGGTCGTTGGCATCGCTCACGATGACGAGCACCTTGGCGACGGCCGGCGGGCGCTCGGGGCGTGCCGGGTCGAAAGCCTCGACGAGGAGGTGGTGCCGGTCACGGGCCTCGCAGTCCAGCCGGCTCAGCGTGCTCACCCAGCCGCTGCGGGCGTCCACCATGAAGAGCGGCTCCGCTTCTCCGGCGTCGCCGCTCTCGCGCAGCTCGACCAGGTTGTGTACCGGCTGAGCACCTCCGTCTCGGTCCGTCGCTGAGGGACGGGTCGGGGGGAGGATGGGGGGGGGGGGTGTTGTATGTAGGCCCTTTTTCCAAATTGATATTAAGAATGATTTTGCCAATATTTGTTTATCAATCATGGTGTCGCTTGGAGGCCAGATGGGGTGAGGTGAACACCCTCCCTCCCCTCACAGCAACAGCCTCTCACACACAACCGAGGGACGGAGATAAGCCATAAAAGAATCAAACCAGGGTGAGACTGAACAGATGGCTTAATAAATCAGAACACACGGACACACGTACAACCAACCCCCCCCCCCCCCCACAGCACAGAGCGAAATCAAAGGAAGTTCCGATCCTTGGTGAGAAGGCGGCAGAGGAAGAAATTTGGCATAAGAAGAGAGACACGAGCCATACATCGTCATCACAGCTACCGGCGGCAGAAGACGGCGACCAACTAGCGAAGACGACAGCCAGCCACCGAGGTCGATCAGTCACCAAAGAGTTCTGCAATGTCAAGCCATCAACGTCGAGAAAGGGCGGAAAGCGCCAAGCATCGACCGAGCCAGCATCGCAGAGAACCAGCGGCACGCGCAATCGACACCGCCAGGGGAGAGCACGCCGCTGCGTCAACAGCGTCAGGCGGGGTCCCCCACCTGCCCTGCTGTTTCCAGGCCTCGTCCCTGCGGACACTTCCTCCCGCCGTGATATTTTCCCAGTAAATTGGTTAAATTGGTTACCGAAGAGTGGCAGCCCCTACCATTTGGAGCTATCTGTGTGACCCATAGACTACTCGCTCAGAAACCCATAGACACACCACACAGACACCCACACAAAGACGCGTTTGTTGACCGAGTCAGCCCAGCGCCGCACACGGTTGCGTTACCTCTCACTTGCACGAGCAGCACTCCGCCTGGCAGGTTCTCCAACACGGTGGCCTCGTAGACGCTCGACTCGAACACGGGCGCTTCGTCCTCCACGTCCTCCACACGCACCGTCACCGGGACCTGCGCCGTAACGTCGGCTCCGCCCCGCCGCCACGTGGCCCTCACCTCGAAGCGGTGGCTCCCCGCGGCCTCGCGGTCGAGCGCCCTCGCCACCACGATCCGCCCGTCGCCGGCGACCACCGCGAACGCGCCGCCCCCGGCGCCGTCATCCGCCACCCCGCTGCCGCCGCCGGGCACCGCGGCATACGCGGCCGCCTCGTCGCCCGCGAGCGCGGCCGCCACAGCGCCGACCACACTCCCCGCCCGCGCGTCCTCCGTGACCGTCAGCTCGTAGGCCGCCTGGGCGAAGGCCGGTGCCGCCGGGCCGGCGGGCAGCACGGCGACGGACGTGGGGACGGCGGCGACACGCCCGCCGCCGTCCTCCGCCACGACGAAGAACGACAGCCGCGAGCCCTCCAGGCCGGCGAGGCCGCCCTTGGTGATGACGCGGCCCGTCAGGGGCTCCACCTCCAGGACGTCCTCGGAGGCGTCCGGCTCCCGCCCCTTCCGGAGCGAGTAGATGACGGCCGCGTTCCTCCCCTCGTCGCGGTCCGTGGCGGCGACCCGCAGGACCGCGGTCCCCTTCGCGGCGCTCGCCGGCACTCCGCCGGAGTACTCGGCGGCGACGAACCGGGGCGCGTTGTCGTTCTCGTCCGTGGCGACGACCCTGACCGTGGCGAAGGCCGCCCTGCCTCCGCCGTCCCGGGCCACGACGCGGACGTCCACGGCCCTCTGCGAGGGGTCCTCCCTGTCGAGGGGCGCCCTCGCGAAGATCCGCCCGCTCCCGTCGACGGTGAAGCGCTCGCGGGCGAACCGGTTTGCGATGGAGTACGACGCTCGCCCGAACGCGCCCGCGTCGGCGTCCGTGGCCCGCACCGAGGCCACCGGGGTCCCCGCCACGGAGTTTTCGGGAATCTCCGCCGCGTACTCGGCCCGCTCGAAGGCGGGGGCGTGCCGGTTGGTGGGCCGCACGTCGACCGCCAGCGTGGCGTCGCCGACGAACGCGCCGTCCGTGGCCGAGACTCGGAGGTGGTAGCAGGCGGCCAGCTTCTTCCGCTCAAGTGGGACGGCGACGGAGACGACGCCCGTCTCGGCGTCGATGGCGAAGCTCGCTGGGTCGTCGTCGCCTGAGACGATGGCGTACCGCAGCCGGTAGGCGTCCGACGCGTCGGCGTCCAACGCCCTCGGCGCGGCCACGAAGTGCCCGGGCCAAGACAGCCGGCTCACGGACGCCTCGTACAGCGGCCGCTCGAACACCGGCGCGTTGTCGTTCGCGTCCTCGACGGCGACGGTCACCGTGACGTCGGAGGCGAGGGGAGGGGAGCCGCCGTCCGTCGCCCGCACCGAGAAACGACGGAGCCGGCTCCGCTCGTGGTCCAGGGGCGCCGTGGTCACGACCAGCCCGCCGTCCGGGTCCACGTAGAATCCCTCGCCGCCCTTCTCCCCGTCGTCCACGATCTCGTAGCGGAGCGCCCCGTTGGGGCCGGCGTCGGTGTCGACGGCGCTCACCCGGACGACGGAGGTCCCCGGGGGCGCGGATTCGGACAGTCTGGCGGCGTAGGCGCCCCGCGCGAAGAGCGGTCGGTTGTCGTTGACGTCCCCGACGACGACGTCCAGGCTCGCGTCGGCGTGCAGGCCCGTCGTCGGGGAGGCGGCCCGCACCGCGAGGCGGTAGTTGGCCCGCGTCTCGCGGTCCAGTGAGCCGACGACGCTCACGACGCCCGTGCCAAAGTCGAC